>JASSUY010030369.1:0-118046 GCA_032466535.1 Forpus xanthops | reverse complement strand
TGCTGTGGTATGGAATACCCCTTTGGCTAGTTTGGGTCAGGTGTCCTGTCTCTGCTTCCTCCCAGCTTCTTGTGCCCCTCCTCACTGGCAGAGCATGACACTGAAAAGTCCTTGATCAGGGTCAGCATTACTTAGCAACAACTATAACATTGGTTTGTTATCAGCGTTGTTCTCAGGCTAAAGCCAAAACACAGCATTGCACCATCTACTAGGAAGGAAAAATAACTGTTCCAGCTGAAACAAAGACACCTCTCCAAGAGCTACGTAGAGACACCAAACTCTTCCTTCGGGTAAATTCCTCTTTTCTTCAAGTGCTACCTCTGCAACACTCCTCTCTCATGAGACAGGCTGCAGAAACTAGAAGCCTCTTTATGTCTTTAGTATGCAGGCAAGGTGCTGTATGAAGGCATCCAATTACTAATGTAGAACTGAGAATGAGATATGATTCATTCATTCTTAGTCTTTCTAGTCCTGCACAACTACCTGATGAAGGTGATATTCAAGGAGGGTTGTTTTACAGTGTAACAATAATTTTTTATGTAATTTTTTTCAAACATTGTGCATTTCAATATTGATGCTAATTTTTGCAGGACAAAGAATATGTACTTTAAAAACCCAAGTGGTGAAAACAAATCATTCACCAAGTCTCCTTCATCTGTTATAAGTAACAGAATAACTGTCAAAGCTTCCAAGTTGGCAATAAGTTTGATTTCTGGCATCTGTACATTAAGCTATATATAAGTACAGCTAATGGGGTGCACTGCAGGAACCCCTGAGCTAATACCCAGAAAGTTGTCTCCAAACCTGGGAGCAGGCCTCACCAGATGGATGTGTGCCTCCGTCTGATGATGCTCCTAGAACTGTAGAATAGTTAGGGTTGGAAAGGACCTTAAGATCATCTATTTCCAAGGCACCTGCCATGGGCAGTAACACCTCACCCCAGGCCCTGTCCAGCCTGGCCTTGAACACTGCCAGGGATGGAGCATTTACTACTTCTTTGGGCAATACCAAGTGAAGTGTATCATTGTGTGTGAGCTGTGCAGCTGTACAAAGCCTACACTGGTCATTTATAATAATTCTGATATGCTTTTATAAAATGAAAGGAGAAAAGAAGGCGGTGTTTGGAATTTGCAGAAAGTCCTCTGAAATAGCAGCCATTTGCTTTTAAAAGCATTATTTGCTCTGATTGGTTTTCTATCTGTAGAAGACTAGATAAACTATTTGGGATTTTGATGCATGCTATTCTCATTTCTACTTCTAGTTAGAAAAAATTCATATTTACAGGATGAGAAGTGTAAGGCAGGCAAGATTTAGATCTATCCACCATAGAGAAGCCCATAGAAACCATGAATCAGTTTGTAGAACTGAAGTGAACTTTGTCTCCAGAGGTTTCTGACTGGCACAAGCCTGAATGCAGAATGGTCAGAGTATTTTGAGCTGGTAGTAGTAAGCCAGATATAACTGCAGGTTATTCCAGACATGGAATATACATCTGATTTGGTACAAATTAAGGCTGGTTACACATGTTGAAGAATGACACTGGAATAATTATGGATCAGATCAAAGCTATTCTACAGCATCTGAGTGGTGGTTGAAATTATTTTTAAGAAGGATTATTCTGTCTCTAAAGTCCATAAATTCTGTTTATGGTTTTGACTTTTATTTATCTCTAGTTAAAGACATAGTTTCCTTTTCCTTTTTTTCCCCCTTCTTAAACCAGTTTCATCTTGTTATGCTTAATGAAATCATAATCCTTTTTACTCCACACATTTCAGATGCATGCATTTCCATGCTAATAGCCTGTGCAATGCTAAATAATCCACGCCAGACCTAGTACAGTTAATCTTTCCCTGTTTCTGACAGAATTAATGGTAAGAATCATTTTGCTACAGTTGAGTACAATTTCCTATCTGGGGATATAATTACTGTCTGACAAGATATTAAGCAAATATTGAATATTGCATTGAGAATGAAGCCTTCTAAACAGTTCCTAAATTTACATAAATCATATTAATTAATGAATTTTCTGCTAACAATGCATGTGCATCTGTGTTCAGTGTAAAACTTTCCAGTCTGGCAGCATCTTGGAAAGAGCATAGTGGGAGCTCTGGAGATACGGCAAACATATCCAAGACCCTCAGTCAACTGCAGCAAAGTGGGTTAGAGAGCAGGAGCTCTCCCTGCCCTCATGGCCATTCCAACCAGCTGTCTGTCTCTTCAGCCTGCGCTGGCAGAGAGCAGCAGCATCGGGAATCTTGGGACTTATTTTAAAATCCTTAGGGATTTCAGCATCTCTGTGATGGACTTGTAACACAGTGCCTCGTGTTTAATAGTGAGCGTGATATGACTCTCTTTGCAAGTATTCAGCACTTCTGTTGCAGTTGCATGTATGAGGACCCTGAAAGGTGCTAAGCTCCCTTCCTTCCCAGGAGGAGGCATGCAAGCCGTATCAGATTAGGGAGAGCAGCACAAGCACAGCCTCTAAATATTTTGCTAGGACATGGCTATGCAGCTCCCATTGGTGCTGTGGTGTAGCCACAGGACTGCATCCCTACAGCCCATGTTAAAATTTAGGAACATCTAGGTAGAAGATCAAAAGATGAATTGAGCAGAGAAAGTTTACCTTTATCTGTGTGTGCTGTAGTGTATAGGGAAACAAAGAGTGGAATGAGGACTGGAGCTGTTATTATCACAGTGGGCCAAAAGTTTCTCAAAGCTTCTGTATTCCTTACCTTTAACATCTTTCTTCATAGGGTTTGTATCCTTGAAACAGACCGCAGAGTCTGAAAATGCCATCTGACCAGGGATGAATTTACTATGTTATCGTCAGTAGCTGAAGCCTATTGGCCATCGGGAACCCACAGGAGGCAAAGCCATGTGGTGCCCTGCTGTCAGGCTAGCTCTCTTCTCATTCTTTTAAACAGAGGCTGTCTTTGGGAAAAGGAAGTGCCCCTGCCCAATCCACTCTCCTTCAGTGACCCCCTGCTTCCCAGAGCCAACAGGCACTATGAGGAACATAGCACTAGTTGGAGCAGGGCTTCTTTGAACTGTAACCCTTTGGTATAAACCAGCACACTTAGGACAGATGATACCTTTGTTCAGAGCAATTCTGTGTGCCATAACATGGAGCGTGGCAGTAATGTCTTAGGGGTTTTTCCACAGCGATGTGCTCCCAGCTTGGAACTGTTGACATAGTTATCTACCTGTCTCCATCAGTAACCTGTCTTCTGGGGAGTTGTTTTTATGTGAATGATATCCCTTTTGTTTCAGGATCAGCTTTTAATTCTATGGTTTCAGTTTCTAATTGGTACCTCTCCTATATGTCTCTGATCTTTCTTTTGACTCTCTCTTTGAGACCCAATGTAATATCATTTGCTTGTCTTCTGATACTTTCCTGTTTCAGGATTTGTGGTAAATGAGTTGTGGACAGGACCCATTTTCCTGGGGGTTTGTTGCATGTGATTTAGCTTAAAAAGCAGTTTAAAAGACTGTCCATTCTTATGCTCCTGACAGTATACATAACACTCTCCTGAAATCCAGATTGCCTGGGTTATATTTTTGCATGGATTAGTGTGTTTGCATGCTTTAAAACTGGCTGACAGGGAGGAGGATTAGGTTCAGGAGGGTTTTCTGGTGTGGTTACTGATAACGCTTGTGCAACCAAAACAGTTCTGAGCTCTTAGAAAACGTTTTCTCTGATTCTTTTTTTGCTTCCTTGAAGTTCTGGGAGAACAAGAAACCAATTAACAAAAAAACCTCTTGCCTACTTTTAATCAAAAGCACTGTGATCTGGAACTGCTTCTGAGAAGGAGGAAGGAGACTCGCTTAACTTTGATATAGTCATTGTTCCTCAGCGGTCTGTCTGTCTATGGCGAGGTGAAAGAGGAGAGTCAATCCTGTACAAAAGATACAGGCATCAAACATGGCTCTTCAAATACGTTCTTCTCCTTAAAACACTTAATTGATCCCAGAATCGGCAGGCAGCTGAAAAGCTTATACTTGTGCAAGGGTGTGTTGTCATTACTTTCCTGTATTGGACTTCTTCCTGAAGCTGGTTTTCTGTGGGTTTTATTTTGGGGTTTTTTCATTATGTACTGAAGCATCCAGTACTTTGGAGCCCTTGGACTGAGTGTGAATGAAGAGACAGCAGGCAATAAAAATTCCAGTTGTTGTGATAATTGGGGAAAAAAAACCAAAAAACCCCAATAAAACCCAAACACATAACAACTCTGCAGAAGAATGGTTACTGACAGAGACAGATATCATCTGTCCGAAGTGGGCTGGTTTACACCAAAGGCTTGCAGTTCAGAGAAGCCCTGCTCCAACTAGTGCTATGTTCCTCATAGTGCCTGTTGGCTCTGGGAAGCAGGGGTCACTGAAGGAGAGTGGATTGGGCAGATGCACCTCCTTTTTCCAATGTATTTTAAGTAGCCTCCGTTTTCAGTCACTGGGATTTCAGAGATGGTATTGAGCAAGTTGCGTAACCATCTTCAGAAACAAGTCATGAGAACTGTTGGAATTCTTTAAAGCTTTGAGTGTTTCTAGTTTTGGTCTGGGTTTTTTTTCACTTGTACATCTGAAACTAACAAGAACCAACAGTATGAGGTAGCTGCCAGTCTATGGTAGTTCCTCAAGTGACTTCTTACTCAGGCTTGTGTCAGATAAAGAGGGATTCACTCTTATTCAAAATCAATAAACCAGCTCTCTGAACTATCAAGTAGAGTTTCAGGTTGGATGGGAAGACTCTGAGCAAGAAGAAAATCAAATAATAGGGTAATTAATGTCTGTGTTCTGGTGTCATCTTGACAGCATGTTTCTAGGGCATGACCTGTGGAACTTCTCTGCAAAAGATCAATGGATTGCTTTTTTTGTCACCTTACTTCAGGAACAAGTGTCTGTTATCTTACTGCTTGGAAAAAATAATACTGTATTCTCACACAGCATATGCTTAGTTGGAAGTGGATGGTGACTGCCACCGACTACAGGGACTGTGGTAACACTTCATCCTCCTGTCAAACGGATACATCCATTTGTTCAGCAGGAGTGAAAGGTTAAATGGGTGCTTGGAAACACCTATAAGGAAAGGATGGACCCATCAAAAGTAGTGAATTGGCCTGAGCTCAGGTCACCTGGAGAGTAAGAAGAGTAGAAAAGGGGTTGCATTGACTGCGTTTCAAGCTGATATAAAACCCAACTACTTAAGCATTATTATGAAAGAGTATGTCAGCCAGAGCTGGTATGAAAATTTTATGAATGTTGGAAGCAAAAGTGTTTTCTCTGATGACTCACTGAAATTTATCTGATACCATTTGAAGAAACATTGCAGCCTAGGTGCAGCAAAGCTACTTCAAAAACTTTTAAGGGACTTCATTATTAGCCTTTCAGCTGCATGGTCTTCACTTGCCCTTCTCTTCTTTCCTCCTTTTGCCTCATAACATTGATGTATCTTTCCTCTGAAGTCGTTCTTTGCCTGGTATAAGGTTTGGAGGTGAAAAATACGCCTGCCTGCTAGAAAGATTACTATGGGAAAAGATGAACTTCAGGATTTTCAGTTAGAAGAATGGAAAGAAGTAGTTCTGCAGAATCCCATTGCTCCAGATAGCAGAGCAGTGATATTCAGCAAAAACAAAGGTGTGCTGGTGTCTGTCTCAACTGCAAAGGGACAGCAAGGGAGCTCTGGAAACAGAGTGGAAAGATGAAGGACCTTTACAATCTATTTCTTTCAGTTGACACAGATCATAACATTTTATTCTCTCAAAGGCATTGCCATTTGTGTGTTCTGATTTCTAGATTTAGGGTAAGAGCTAATGATGAAACAAACTTTCTGAAGGCAAGATCTCTGTTTTTTTGCTGTCTCCCAATTCTGATGCTTTTAGATAGCACAGTCCCACATTTATTTAGTTTCTGAGGTCTCCTGGCTCATTTGGTGCAGAAAAGCAGCAGTGAATGGAGCAGGCTAGTCCTGTTGAATGCCTTCCATCCATTGAAAAACTGGAATTGAGAAACATTTGCAGAAATCATCATTATTTGTGATCACCTGTGGAAACTCATATATTTCTAATGAATACGATCTATTTTTCTCTATGATCATTTCTTTACTAGTAGAACTGTCAGTTTAAAAGACTTCTAAATTAAAGCAGATTAAGAAATAGAATAAAGAGAATGTCTTCCCTACAAATGCTGATCCTGCTCCTACTCCTTTTACTGAAGCAGAAAACCTTCATAATTCATTCATGCCTCTGTAGTTGTGGCTTATGGAGCTTTTGCAGTCATGAGAGAAACATAATACTCACCCTTCATGGGTGAAATATTCTATATAGACTTGGGATTTACTCTCTATTGGTCTCTTGAAATAATCATTGTAAAAGTTTGACAGAAAGTTGGGTCAAGGGTTAAATTTCAGTACAGAAATTAGAGCAGTTAATTCCAGACCACTGACAAAATTTGATGAGTTTTTCTTTCACTCTTGTGGTTTATCCTGACTTTGCAGCTTTATTCCAATTTTCTTCGTGTTCAGATTGGACCTGATGTGCCAAGATGTTATTGTAGAGGAGTTACCTGAGGTACTGTACATAACTATTTCTAAACACAGCTGTTACTGAGTATGGTATTTACAGGTAGACATGAATTGTAGCAGATCTCTAGGCAACCTGAGGATGAGACTCTCATTAATAGTATGGGCCAGCAAATGGGTGTCAGCACCTCAAGACAGATTCCACCAAGCTAAACAGCCTGCACTGCACGGCTGACTTAAAGAATTTCAGAAAGGCTTTTGAATAGACCAGTCAAGAATAGCAATTATGGTAGAAATAAAGCCAAATGAAGCCGTCAGAAATCTCATCTTTGACTTTACAGAAGTACCAGTAAAATGCATTTGTGTGTGATGAAGTTCATTACTTTACAGCTGGATGCACATGTATGTATTGTTCAGACCCACGCACATGTGAGCAGGGTTCCAGTACCAGTATGTGGCCCCATTTCCAGTACATGGCCCATATCCTCTGCTTTCACTGAGGCTCCAGTCCTGCCATCGCGGTCTCATGCACTGTGAAATTACCTTCATGCATTACGTTAGGTATGCCTATGAGTATTTTAAAGAATTAAGTCTGAGGGCCAAATATGCAAAATTCTATTCACTCAGGAATGTAAAGATGCAAATACACAGCTGGCAGGATTCACAAAAGCACATAAAAGCTGGGAAGTAAAAGTCTCATTAGGTACACAAAAATCCTTAAAACTCTGGCCTGAACTGAATGACCTTGTGCAAGATACGTTAGCATTTTCGTACCTTTCAAAGTACCAAGGAAGATCTCACTTCTCCCGAAACTCTGGCTCTGTGTGAGTGTACTGAGACTTTTATGAGATCTGGACATGAGGTCAGAATATTGATTTTCTCCCTGTATTACAGAAAGCAATAGATGCTCTTCAGAAATTAAACAATTTGGGCAACTTCTCTGTGTGTCAGTTTATCCTTCTGCAGCCCAATGTATTATTGGCATTTTCAGAGAGGTATTTTGAGGCTGCCTTAATGTTCATATAACATTCAGACAAACTCAGATAAAATTTGATGTACAAATAGGGAGACAAGTACGTTATGACCCTTACATAAAATACGTGAGTCTGAAACATGAATTAGGCATTGTCATAATTCTCATATTGTTAAGACATTTTATTCCTTTGGGGAAAGGATTTTTTTAATCTGTTTTAGTTCTGTTTCTTACTTTACTGCCAACAGAAGTGTATTGTGTAACACGTCATTAGATAATTACTTGATTGCAGTTTAATTTCTTCCACAGAATCTTCCAGAAGTCTTACAGTCTAAAACTTTATGTGGGTGGTGTTATGAAGTTATTGTATTTTAAACAGATTGCATGATTATGATTATTGTATTAAAACACCAATTGTTCTTGTGTGTATGCTTGCTGGCAAGAAAATAATCAGGTAATGGATACTAAGGCCGCACTGTGAATTGCACGCTACTCCTCAGCTATCCAGCCTGTAATTTTAACACAACATTTTTCCCTTCGCTAACACATACTGCAGTTATATTAAAATTATAGCTAAATTGCAGAAAAATCAGAAATTCTGAAATGAGGCGTTAGGTAACACTGGCACTTCTTTCCATATGTGTGATTGTTTAATATTAGAGGAGTGCTACAAAACAAGAGGGAAGGGGTGAGGAAGAATGAACTGAACTCTTGGGTTTTGTTGTGCATCATCAGCAAGTAGACTTACTAACTTCTCTGCAGTGATACCTGTGTGGTGTCACCATTGACTGGTTAAGGTGCTACTAATGTTGAAAAGTCCTATTTTTGCAGAGCTTGGAGGTGGGAATGGCAGACTTGTTCAGTCTCTGGAGCCTTTCTTTTCAGAAGAGACTTGATGGTGAATCCTTGGTCCTTTTGTAGGCCTTTGTAGCTGATTTTGATCCAGTTTTTAGGGCAGATGGCTGATGTCTGAAGAACCACCTCATGTCCTCGTGCATGGCATCATTATGTACTGCAGAAAGGAGATTGTAGTTGTGATTCAGTATATGCCTGCATAGCAGTGAGGAAGGGATGTGCCTTGGGGAGGTCATTCTGTCTGTCTCTCTCCCTAATCCATGAGGTTACACTATGGCATAAGTGAAATGCTTGAAGACTGTTCTTAGTGTTCTCAGCACAACAGTTAATTCAGACTGGAGTAGGAGGACAAAAATTAAAAAAGGAGTAGAAAGATAAGGAAAAAAGGTGACAAGGTAGGATTTGGTCCCTGAAGGTATGAAACCCAACATCAGGGTTCTTTTTCTTTGTTCCCCCTCACAGTTTGAAAATGTCTCTAAACTAGTGTAGGGATGACTGTGTAAAAGTATGATGCGGAGAAAGCATTAAAAATAAGGTACAGGGCAAACACTGACAGCAGCTAAGGTTAGCCTTCAGCTGAAAAGCCACAGGACAAAGGTAAAAAGGGGATAAATAAGTTAGTATCAGGTTTTTTGGTGAATAGTTAAGAGCTTTTGTTAAGCAAAGGTATTTCACCTCAAGGAAGCCAAGAGTTAAGCAAGGGTGAGAACTGAGCAGCACTCCTACTGTCTGGGTAACAGTCAAAGCAAATTAGGGAGGTGGAAGGAGGAGTAGGGGCAGGATAATGAACCAGGACTGTCACTTCTGTTCTCTCTTTCTCGTATCTTTCTTTTATATCTGTTCCTATGTAAGCATGCTCTAGATAAGTTGAGCATATTGTACTGCAGTCTGTCATTTGACAGTACTCATATAGTCTTCCATTTCTTAGAAAACAGAAATACAAGCAGCCTATGGAAATAATTACACCTGAGTCTTCTTTCAACCACTCTCTGATTTTTTTTTTCCTTTAAAATGTGCGTTGTTTTAAGTTCAGTAATTGCTGAAGGCAGGGAATGAAGAAAACATGAGCTGGTGACAGCTGGTTACACTTTGGTTCACATAAAGTGCTCTTAATCCATGCAACAGCAGTGAGAAGTATGCATTAAAGAAATGGACTGTATCATATGCAGGACTAATAGCTAAGATTGTAGCTGAGTTTGCTCAGTGCTTCCTTTTATTATAATAATAGCTTTTATTTCCCTAATTGCCTATAACTTTGCTGAAATGTAATCCTGTGGATTAACACTTGTCATGATAAGTATATACCTCAGCTGGAGTTACTGAGTTGAAATTTTCAACAACAGTTGATCCACGTCCAAGAATAAGATCGGGGAGAAAATTTGTTCAGTGCCATTTTAAAGTTTTATAGCAGCTCCTTTTCAAAATGAGTATATGCATATAAAGGAATCCAACTGAGGCTGCCCTGGTAACCCTTATTTTGGCTTTTTCTGGCTGCTGAGCATTTGACTTTCAACCTTGATGTTGTTGTCTAGTACTTCATGTTGGTCATGCCGTGTAATTTCACAGTGAGTTCCTGCAAAAATACAGATATACAGAACGCAAATTGCAGAGAATAAAACCATCCAGTGCTTTTAAAGGGAGCCTTGGTTTTATTTCTGCTTTTCTCCTGCAGGAGTGTAATATATGGAACGTACACCCCTCAGATCTTCCAAGTTCTCTACCATTGACTTCAGCACTCTAAGCTGATGTAATTTTCCTGGATAAAAGGCTGAGGTATGTTTTTTGAAAGATCTGTATTTCCTGGTCTCTATGAGAAACTCTGGGAAAAATAGCTTTGCCTATTATCGCCTATAAGCCCCTGTTTCGCCAGTTAATGTGTTGAGGAACACAGAGCAGAGAGCAAAGTAGCAGAAGGATGTAAATTTCTAATCCTTAAAAAGATGAAGTTCAAGAAAGAAGTTTTCAAGTGGCTTTTAAACTCAGGTCTCCAAAACTCATGAATAATGAGCAGTAGTCTTTCAGCAGAGCATGAGTGTATGCTAAGAATAGAAGAACCAGCAGTTTCTCAGAAGAGAGAATGCAAAATGTCTCAGGGAGCAGATCACCAAACCTCTTCCCAGTTTGCATGATCAAACTGTAAAGACAGCGCTGGGCCTATTAAAGTCAGTAAGAGCATTATCCTTGGGATTTCATCATTAGCATTTATTCCTCTCTTGAGACTTTGGTTTTACGAAGGGAGCAGTAGTGGATTTTATAGAAGGAAAATATGCAAACATGGAGAGTTCAAGCTATGCTGCCTACAGAAGTTAGAGCAGTAATGCACTAAAGTAACTACAGAAAGAAACAAAAGTCTAGAAGCAAAATGACATAAAAACAGAACTGAAGAAGAGGTAATAAAATGAAAGGGTTGCAGTTCTGGATTTGGGTATTTCCTTGTCAATCTCCTTCTTGCTAAATGCATAATTACCATCCTTACAAACTGAATTGTGTTAACCAAAAAGAGGCGGTGGTTAGCAGCAGCTCAGCAGTTTTTATAAATGGAGTTTTAGATATTAAATGGCAATTAAAGGCTCTTAAAAAGTAAATTTCCAAGTGATGAACTCAGCCGCATGAGGTCTGGAAGGAAAATAGTAAGGCTGGATTCAGCCACAAACCACTAACTGTAAACAAGCTATTGGCAGCATGTCTGCTTCCTAAAATACCTTACTAACACCCTGTCTTTAACTCTTCCATCATGGAGCAAACTCACAAAGAGCTACAAAAAAGTACTGAGAATTCTCTCTCAGGTTCTGAAACCAGCAAATCTGGAGAATGCCTTATTTTAATGGGAATATAGCTAGCAAGCTAAAACCTGGATTGTTCTCTTAAGTTTCTTTGCTACATTTATATCCTTAAGCTTAAACTTCGCCTGAGCAGTCTTGACAAGTTTGGAGTCATGATCTATTAAAAATCTAGCCTAATATGTGGCTGATAACAATGACTGACAACCAGGAAGAAGGAGAATTAGCCCTTCCGGAATAGCTAAGCCCAAATGAGGGTCCTGGATGTCCCAGAGTGACTGTAGATGGTTTATGGTGTGACATTTATGACTTCTTAGTGCTTGTCTACTCATTTTTACAGACTAAATGAGATAGAGCGGCAGTGGCTGGTCGTAGGTCAGGAGCCCTCAATCAGGGGAGCCTGTGTGATTGTCCTGTAGCATTGCAGTTGAGTCTTTTTCTCCCAGAAGCAGAGGAAAGAGGTGAAGCCATGGTTCTGTGATGGGTCAATGATGCTCCGTGCTTGTCTCAGGTCCTGGATTCATCCCACCTTCCCTCTGTCTCATAACTGAAGTTTGTATACTGAAAACCTCATTTTTCTGTCACCACAGAGTATCTTGGAGTCTCGTAATGTTCATCCTTTATGCAGTTTATGCATACATATTCACTACCTGTTTGGAAAGGGAGAGAAATAACCAGTCTGATATTTCATTTAATAGTTGGTGGTGTTAGAAAGGGCCGCATGGCCCTTGCAATGAAAGACCTCTGCTGCAGCACTGAGTCAGGAGGGAGGAGAAGGTATTTCAGTGCTCCTATACCATCCTCTGCACACTTTGCAGAGGTGCTATTTTTTTTTTCCATTGTAGAGAAATCGTATTAGAAGATGATGATTTGGTATGAAGGTGAGCTTTGTCCTTTAGGATATGGATTAAGATCACTAATTTATTTCTACATTGGGAATTCAACAAATCTTGGAATCACAATGTAATGATTTAATCCTATTTGAACTTCCCTGTGCCACCCAGTCACTTGCCTCATCCCTGTAGAACTCACCTCATTTAAATTTCATCTATTTTCTTCTTACTGCAGACTTTCATTATCTTACTCTTTATCTGCCCTGAAGTGTGAAATAGTGATAGCATTGCTTATATAGCTCCATTCATTTTCAAAGCATTTTACAAACATTAACTAATTAATGGAGAGGGCAGAATATCAAACAGTGATTTTGTTTTTCCAGTCTATTGGTGAATTGATATAGATATAATATGGTTTGTTCACTACTGGAGGAGTTCAGAGGTGGGCTCTCATTTAAAGTGCTGACCGATTTGATTGTCGCTGATGATGACAGGGAGAAAAACATTCAATTTGTTTCTCCTACACGAGACACTTTCTTTTCAGTAGAATCTGTGCTTCAATCCTCCATTTAAAATCAGTCTCTTGGATGGGGTACCAGAAGCACAATGTACTGATTTTCACAGAAACGAAGAAATTAGGATCTACACAGTTATTTCCAAATCATCAAAATCTATGGATTTGACAATTCAGCTGAAAAAATAATTTCATACAGTGTTGAAAGCCACTTTTGTGCAATTTCATGCTCTAAAAAAAAATCCATTTGGATACAGAACTGCAGCGCTTTGTGCAAACATCTCACATATTGGTTAATAATGATGGTTCAGTTTAGGATTTTCCATCCTCATTTTCATTGACCACCTACCATCATTTTCTGCTGAGGAGAAACTGCCAATTTACAGCCAAAGGTGGAGACACATGATCCAAGTGAACTAAACTGGGGATGGAGGGGGGAACTATTAGTGCTGTGATACAACAGGAAAAGAGTGTTCTCTAAACTCCCATTTTAAAGTGTTTGCTGTCTGATTTGTGGTGTAGGAGGAAGAAAACTGAAGATTATCAAGCTGTGTTTCTAGTAGTGGGTGTATATATGTATGTATTTAGGGAAAACTGAAGGACATGGGATGGGCAAATGTCTGTACTGGTTAACCAAGGTGAAACTGTGCAAGGGCTGGTTAGTGGTGAAGTCTTGTCCTTAGTCCGGAGGTAATTCTACTGGAAATAAGTTTGCACCCTATTCAAATATGTACCCAGAGCAGCCAGAGTCTGAACAGATCATGGAAAAGAGATGAATCATTCTGATAGTGTAAAAATAGTGGGAAAGAACCACTTATTAAGTCTTTAGGAAAACCAAACCCCAAACCACATTTGGTTTGGATTGGGGTGTGGGTTCCCATTACTCGTGACTGCTGGCAACTGTTGGCATGGGGGAAGTTAGCAATAAATTATTACTTATTCAAGTGCAATTACTCCCTGAAAAGCATTCTTTTCAGAAAGTGGCAGTAGGTATTGGCAACATGAGCTTCTGCTTGGGGCAGCAAATGAGTCAGAGCCCCACTACCTGCTTTACCTGGCGCAGAGCACTGGAAAGCCAAGATCAGGCTTTGTGACATGGCAACTACTGCCAAGAGGCTTTTCCTCAGAGTAGCAGTTGCTGGTCCTTGTTCACTCATCCTCTTCCTTAGCCATCCCATGTGTTTTCAGGGACCTTCTTCCCCTTTTTCTCTCCCAGCTCTATCCTTCTGTATCCTTCCTGTGAGTGGAGCAGCATGGTTCTGTCCTTCATCCTCAGGGTTGCAAACCCCTATCTTGCCAATAGGATCACAAAAGCTTGAGCCAGCTCAGGTTATTCATTAGTTGCTCTGCTGTTAAAAAGAATCAATTGTCCATCCGAGGACCAGGAGCTGTACCACGTGGTTTGGGTGACCAAAGACACAACAGAGATCAAAGGCATGCTGATGAACCAAAATTATCTAACAAATATTTGTGAATAGGGAGTATCTTTGACGGTGGGGTTCTTGTTAATTCATTATCAGTAAAAGGAGCCTGATTTATGATGACTTGTGTCTGTGTAAGCCAGGGGAAGAGTGGTCCTTGTTTTGTCTCTGCTGCCTATCGGTAGATTTCATTCTCTATGACAGTCTATCCACCATGTTAGCAGGAGACTGTAGGTGCAAGCAAAACCAGTTCTAGGAGTAAAACTTTCTCCTGCCTGAGGACAGCTGTGGTAATGAATAGAAGTTTGGAACAAGGACAAGTTTGAGACAAAGAGATAATTTCAAAAAATTACCCAGAAAATGCCTCTAAATTGTGTTTAATCCAGACAGGGGAAGAGGAGGGAAGGGGAGAGGGAAGAGGCTTCTGTGTTTAAGTTGGTTCTAGATCGATTTGCAAATTGCTTGGCAAACAAGTTTATGCATATTAATCACATTTCTAATGAAAACTATTTGCACATGCGCCTGGTTTATGGCAAAGTATAGGCTGGGCTTGCAAAGCTAATATAGATCCTTTAGTCAGTGTTGACTCAACCGTCTTGACAGAATACATATTGCTAGGGGAGCAGATGCTGTCACATAAGTTGCTGTTATTAGACTGTACAAGACACAGAGTGGCTGGAGGTGGTTGTTGGTGGGGACCCCAGGACTGAAGAGGCCTCTCTGCGTGTAGGTGTCAGTGGAATCATCCCATAGTAACACACCAGAGTCATCTTTTCTTGGAGTGAGGGACTAACTGAAAGACAAATGTTGATAGAAGTCCAAAGGTTATGTATGCAGAGACTTGCCAGGTGTATTTGCTTGCTGTCTTACAGGGGTTTACCATGAGAACAGTGTTTTGAAATACGTCATCAGTGTTGTTTCAGCTGATGCTGGACTTGTTCTTTTATTGGCAAAATGGCCCACATGATTGCCGCAGAGAGGAACTGACAGTTTGAACCATATTGGTCAAATCCTGAGCCTAGGCACAGTTTAGATGATGGGTTGTGCAGCCTCTGTTTGTTCCTCCAGGTATCTTTGAGCCATATACTTGATTTTTACTCGTATGGTATGCTTTGAGTTTTGCAAACTACTCTTGGTTTTGTAATTTAAGAGAAATTTTGAAGTAAAATGTTTAAATTAATGTTCACTGTTTATTTCTGCTTCATTATTTAAAGTGCTTGTTCAGTACCACAATTTAGTCTTCACTGAGCTTGTAATGCATCTTGTATAGAATTGCCAGAACTGAAATATAACATTAGCAAATCTAGTGCTAAATGGTGCTCGGTAGTGGTTGAAATTACAGTCTTGATCCTGAGAGTATAAAAGCATCATGAGATCCTTTGCACTTGTATATGGGATTTGCAATTCATATTAATGTTGATGAAATTTATACTCAGGGATCTGGGAGAAAATATGCCCCACGCAAACTGATATCTCATAGCTATCTTCACCACGATGCCTAGTGCTGGAATGATCCCTGCCTGGTGCAAGGCTCACTCAAGGGACAGTAATTATAGTAATTAACAGCATTGAAAAGCACTACGTATGTTTAGTAGGTGTAATTGCCAAGGATACTTCATTTTGGAATGCTTTGAACTGCATTCTCTGACAGGAAGCACAGCGGCTGTCAGGTGTTTTTTCTAATTGAGAAATACCATTTATCCAAGTCAAAAATCTTAACAGTAGTGGAGCCATAGCTCATGCTGAGTAGGGACTTGTTCCCTCAGGAGTGACACTGATTGGTTTTAGTGTGTCTGCTTGTGAAGTAAGATACTGCTTTAACACCTGGACAAGGCTGTGACAAGCAATGGTGAAAAGCGATGTACAAAGCTCAGATTGTGCTTACAGGGATAGCCTGTGCTTTCTAAGCATCAGTCTCTGACATGTAAGCATCCTGTTTGCTTTGTGGCAGACTTGTATGCTTCCTACAGAAATGCACTGCAAAAAACTGCCATTTTTCTGCAGTTTATTGGGTAACATTGACTAAATACATGAAGAACAAAGGGAATATCTAGGAACAAGAAAGACTTTGGTTGAACAAATGGATTTCCCTTCTGCAAAATCAAAAGCATCATGATATTCTGTAACATTTAATTGACTAAATAACACACACACAAAAACAGCTTTGTGAAGAATATATGAAACTCTTTAAGGCAGATATCCCAAAGAGGCTTATGAGGAGAGAAGCAGTGAACTAATCTGAGAAGCACTTTTGTGCCCTTTCTTATGCAGTTACAAGACAGTTGATCTTGAAAGATAGGACAGAAGGTCAGGGTACAACAAAACATAATATAGTAAGACAGTACAGATGTTAACTAAAGAAAGTAGTTGTTAAAGGAAATTTAAAACTGAAAATGGTAGAATCCTCGTAATACATAGTCCTGGGGTCTGAATCCATCACAGCACTATCTCATTCTCCTGGTGGGTGCAAAGGCCAACAGTGTTTCACTGCACCCTAATCCAGGATGCAAAGCATCAAAATGCACCCTGACATTTCTTGACATTTGAAGTCTGTTGTCTATAGCAGATTATTGATAGAATCAATGCTTATTTTTGCAGGTACCAAAGGCTGAGCACTCCGTATAGAGCCAAATCACCAGGACATGACTGACTAGCTAGAAGATAGCTCTGTCCTAACTGGCTGAAGACTCAGCTTTAAGGAGGTAGGTTTAGTTAAGAACTAAATTATTAAATGAACCATATGAGATGTAAAGAGATTAGCACCACACGGGTTTTATACCAAACATACTCATCCGACTTCAGACTAAAGACCCCTACTTTTCATGTGAATGTAACTAGTTAAAAAGAGAAACTGTTGTATGGTGGTGAAGAGACGTGACTGCAGAGCACAGCCAATTGTACAGACTGGTTTAAACTGGAAAAGTTGGGGGGGGCAGAGCAGTCTGAGAAAGAAACCACAAAAGTCACAGTGAATTGGCAATAGTTTTCTGGGTAATAGGCATTTACAGGCTTGGACTGCCTCTTCTGTTTGTTTCTCCTGAAACACAAGTTGAATGCAAAGAATGTGCAAGTCTTTCTGGAGCGGGTGGGTTGAGCTGCAGCATGGGACAGGTGGGAAATCCAGCTGCTGGTGCTATGGAAGAGCTGCAGGTCTGTGCGGAAGCAGTGATTTGCTACATGTTGCTCTGCAGAGGACCGCGGTCAGATTAAAAGGCCTGACTGCTGCCAATGAAGTCATTAGGTCTGTTCAGTCCAGTCCCCTCTGACGCCATTCTCTGCAGGTTTTGTCAAATGTTCATTGGCAACCAGCAGCCAGTGCAGTCTTTAGTTTCAGTGTGCGCTGAGTCTGAAGTTACCTTTATTTGATTGCTTGTTTTGGGGTGGGTTTGGTATCGGGGGTTTGTGCGTGTGGTTGTTGTTCCTCAGAGGACAATATCTCTTTCACCTAATGTGGATGTTAATATGTGGAGTTAGGAAATTGCCATGCAGGCTGACAGACTAGCATCCCTTTTGTTGTTCTGCTCTACCTCTGGTTCAATATCCACATCTCACTGCAAACCCAAACACAGTGAGGAAGCAAATGGCAAACCCACTCGTGTCAATATTTCCATTTTGTGATGATTTCTCAAGCAGGAATTTCCATGGCTGTGTTTGCAGTTCAAGTAAAGCTGTAGGAAATAATGCAAGTGTACAAAAGTGCTAAAAAGTGATGGTCAGCAAATAAGGGCTCAGCATGTGTGCATTTTAATGAGGTGTTAATTGAGAGCTGGGTGGTGGTTAACAGAGAGCTAGAAACTGGAACCGTTTAAACGCTGGGCTCTCTAATACAGAATAAGAGCAAGTTCAACTGTAGTTTTTCCTACTTCAGGCTGTGTTACAGTTGTGTGGCTGGAACATTTATAATTTATTTACTAAGAGCTATCAATCCAAGTTCAAAAAATCCAGCTGGGTAGTATATAACTGCTTGAAGCAGGACTGCTCGTGTATTTACATATAGGAAATGAAGGAAGCCAGATACTCATTCTGACCATGTCCCTTCATTAAGCCTCCAGTTGAACTGGGAATTTATCTAGTGCTGTGCTCCCGAATCACATCGCAAAACACTGATTTCCTAGCTTTGCTTTTTCCTCCTGGAAGTGTGGCAACACTATACTTCCCTAATTTGAGTGTTTCAACCAAGGAGGAAGCCATACAAAAGGCTCTCAAAAGTGCTACTTTATCTCTGTATTCACTGTTCAGGCTTGAAAGTGAACCCTTTTTTGGCTGCTTCACAAACGAAATATTTAAAGACATGCCTTTGATTTCCTCCTTTAAATAGAAAACAGAAGCAGTGTTTCTAGGAAGCTCAATTGCTTTTTACTCTGATACTTCATTAAGCTCAGGGAGACTCGTGTCTATCTCAATTTACAAAATGCTACAAGAGGTTTTAGTTTTGTAATTCCTGTTTCACTGAATCCCTTATTCCCTGCTTGGAAATGTCGCAGAGCTGAAATCAGTGCCATGATAGCCAGGAATGTTCTTGTGCCTTTTTTTTCCTGCAAAACTAGCATGCATGTAACTAATGGGCCTGTTTTTAAAGTGCCTTTCATCTACATCTGGAACTTGAAGGGAAGCATTAGGGTTTTCTGCAGGGGGTAGTTATTTTTACCAAAGTGTAACTCTCTATCACATCTGCTCATGTGGTGACAAAGCTGACCTATAGGATGTGCAGCTCTTAAAGGATTGCATGAATGGGAGCTTGCCTTGTGATTAAATGAAGGGGAATCTCTGAGTGGCAGAAAGCCAGCATCAGTATTTTACCTACACATACTCCTGGGCGATAATACCCTGAAGAAGAAACCATAGCCAAAATAAGCATATCAGTCTTTGCAGAATTATTGTCTGCCCATACTATCTGACTAGAGCAATTCAAACCTCTTCTGTTTATAGGAAAGCCAAGCTGCCTTCTGCGTGCCCATTAATTAGAGAGAGCATAATATGTCATGTGATGTTAGAATCAGCTGTGTCCCTTTATTCTGTCCCAAGCATGAGCAGGTCAAAACCCAACTACTTCCAGCCTGAACAAAAGTGGCACAATGTCCCAGGACAGGCTGTGTTTCATGTAAGCCTATTGCAACTGGAGGACATCCAAGAGCCACAGCATTTACTGCTCAGATGGCTGCTCAGTATAGTTTGACTCTCTCCAAATCACGTCTCTTCAATAGAGCACCCGAATTTCCCTCAGCTCCACTCAGATTTGTTCAGCTGCCATCCTGCTCAGGGGCAGAGCTCCCATGGAGCACCAGATAAGCTGGTGACCTGGTATCTTGTTAACATTAGGTCTTGAGGACCTTTGTTTTCAGTCCGGATGAAATCAGCTGCGTTACAGAGAAATGTAATGTGGCTCAGTACACATTTCTCCAAGTGCTTATGCAACTTAACAGAAAAAAATGTATTGTTATTTATAACAATTTTTGACCTGCCTGCAGAGTTCTCTTGCAAAAATGTTTTTTTCTTGTTAAATTTCATCAGATGGTTGCAAGAACTCATTTTGAGGTTGCTGTTTTTAAGAAGCATTGGTGGCTCTTTTTAATAATCACTAACGTAAGGATCAAGAAAAGTAAGAATATGGGTCGTTATCCCATCAGGACAGAAGTCAGGCAAAATGAGGAATGGCTCATATGTCTTTTTCTCTCTCGCATTGCTCCTGCAGCTGATTCCTCTAATCCTTACCCTGCAGTCTACCACTGATGACAGGTACATCCAAACGTATTGTTGGTGTGGAAGCAAACCAAATTCATTTCTCTGAATAGACCATAGCTTACACTGTTTAAACAGACAGCTTTCTTTTTATGTACTTTTTGTAATCTGAAATTTCAGTATTAAAAAGTCAGGGAACCTCAAGGTTCAACATAATGCAGAACAACTGCAGATATTCTGTGCTTTGAACTTTTCACATCCATTTTGATGAAAATCCATTAACATTTCACCTACAACATGCAAAAACCTGGCATGCCAGGATCTGCTCTGGGGAACAAAGGGATGACCAATAATAGAGTTCACCTTTCAAAAATGGGAAAAAAATCCATGAAACATGGTAAAATAATAATTACACAGAAGTGGTGTGCAAATGACAACGTCTGATTGAATACCTTCTTTAAGTGAAGATTCTACTACTATGGTAACAGACAAAAAGCCTAATATATTCTGACTAATCAGGATTGATGTTAATTAAAGAAGAGTTCAAGATAATGACTTCTCATTACTATGTGATAGCTAGAAATAGATTGCTCTACCTCTAGGTAAAATAAGCAATTAGATAACTTCTGTTTTTAAGGACTTCTTTTTCAGAAACTCTTATCTCATTCTCTGTTCTTTTTCTGTTGTCAAAATACTAATATGTGCATGTTGGGTTTTATCGCTGCTCATCTTGATAAACTTTTTTGGTGGTTCTCAGACTGCATTTATTCCTTCACTTGAGTGAATTTATTTTTTCCCTGTTGCTATAAGGATAGCACATCTTATTGGTTAAAAAAATTAAACCTAGAGATACTAAGAATAAGCCCTTGGGTTATACATTGGAAAATACAGGCAATATGAAATAGAGGCGGAGTTGAATCCTTCGCTGAAGTGGTGGAGTTTTCTTTGCAAAAGGAAAAAAAAACCCTGCAATTTTGTATTCCCAGTCATTTAGCTGCCCTGATGGAGTACTGGCATGCTAAAACCTCCATTTGGAAGGTGTTTCCTGTTTCTGCACAGAGTGAAAAGCAAGATGACAAAAGGCCTCTGAAAAATCATCGACTTTCCAGTCCTTTCTTAAACCACTATGAGTGATGGTTTCAGTATCATCACTTATATTTCTCACCCATGACTGTATAAGGAAACCAGCAGCGACTCCAGACCCTAGGTGCTTATGACCTGGCACTGATTTCCTCAGAAAGGAAAACAAGAGTCTTTATTTCAGTTACAAACCAGTTTTTCTTCCTTTTTTCCCCCTGTTTTTCCTGTCTTGAACACTAGATGTTTTAAAAGTTCAAGAACTGAAGGTATTGAACAAGGTGGGCTGTGTCATCATGAACTTGTAATTATCCTTAGGAATCAAAGCACATTGACTTAAATTCTGGCTTTCTATGCGCCGCTTGTCATCACTGATTACCCAGGACTGCAGCTGATAGAGATGCAGACCTGGGGTCACTCTCTGTGGAACTAAGCTGTTGTCCTTTTGCAAGAAGCATTTTGAAATGGTGGTTTGGTGATACTTGAGGTTTAAGAAATACTTTCTGTAAGTATGTGCAGTCATTAGAGCCATGCAAAGCCAAAGAAAGCTGAAACCTCATTGGGCTGCAGGTTTCAGTGAAAACCAGGCTTAGGAGCCTTTTGGAAAATCCAGTTCGAGACGTGAACAGGAGGTTGAAGTTGAGATAAACAGAGCTGAATTTCCTGTGAACACAGACTTTCTTGGTGGCTGAATACTTGTAATTAAACTACGAGGCTTTCCAGGTTGCTGTTAATACACAGAACGCAGTGGCTTTGTATAAGACTTCCTTTGAAACCTGAGATTTATTCAAATCCAGAAATATCAAGTGATACTTAAAGCGCACAGGCACATGTAAAATAAAGCAAAAGGGTGTCTACTGCAGTGCACAAGAAAACAAAGCACCAGGCACTGAATATGATGACAAGGAGATAGCAGATGACATAGGTGAAGTGCAGAGGAAAGGACTAATGAGCTTGCCTATTTCTACCTGTTTGTGTTCATATAAAACTGTTCCTTATGGTATATCCTTCACTGTTTTATTTTGCCTTGCTGTAAGTTGCCCTAAAAAGCTTAAATAAGCAAGACCTCATGAAGCCCATGCTGCTACAAATGGCTGGAGAGAAATTGGCTTAGGAACTGTTAATTTGTTTCGGAATGAAATTAAGTGAAGCTCTAGACACTAATGGAAATGTAGTTTGCATTAACTGTAGTGATGTCTTAGATTACAGTATATATATTAGAAACAGAAGCACTCACAAAGGGGAAAACATGTCTATGCTATCTGTAAAAGAAGAGCAAGGAAACATTTGCAGCAGAGAAATTAACGAGTTCACTTGTATCACTGGATTCACAGTGTTCCATGACACAACTTGGAACTGAACAGCAAATATACTGTTCCCTAAAAGTGGAATTTGTCACCACTTGAAATGAATTTTCAGTAACGACCATCAACAGAAGGCCAATGGCACACAGCTGAGACATTAATCACGCATGGATTCTCCAGCCAAATCTTTATAATGTATTACAAACTTGGGCCAAGCTCTGTAGGACCCTTTCAAACTAACCTCTATGTTGCTATTTAATAAGGGTATATGCAAAGAGTGTTTGAAATAGGGTGATGTGGTAGCTCTTTAAGTTTTGCAACTTTAACTCCTTTAAAGAGCATAGAAACTAGTCTGTGAGAGACATTTGGTGACATGTAGGGATTCCCAAAGCACTTGAGAAGCTTGAAAATAACTTAATTATCCTTGTATCATGCTGATTTTCCTCCTGAGCTCTGGGAACTGTATAGTTGCCGTCTGTGTTCATCCTAGAATATTGGAGGCCCCTCGATAGGAAATCCTTGGTTTATTGTGAGATTTCTGTTTTATCACATATATCGTTGCCGTAGATTGAAGATCTAATGGGCATGTTTTCAGCTTGCACCAATACTTAGTACCAAGGAACATTTATCATCTTTGATGAGGAAGGGGCAAGAGGGGCAAGTATAAATGCTAGGTTACAGCCATTATCTGACTGGGAGAAAAATAATTAATGCCATAGTCTGTACTGAGGGAGCTTTAGATCAAACAACAAATAGTTGGCTTTAATGAAGAAGCTGAAACAAGAGAAGGACACTTAGCAAAAAGGTGAATTAAGGTGCTGTTGGGTATCTCATTAGCGAAAAACAGTCGGACAATAAAACGGAAATAACAGTCCACTAATAACTTGCTTAAGTTACTTAGGTGAAAGAGAAGATTTTCTTCAATGTATTCCTTTATGAAAGAACAGGTCAAGCAATATCCTAATTTCAACACAGTCTGTTTGGTTCATAATATGCTTTTCTGATTCCAGATCAGGCTTTTCAGCAGACCAAAGCAATAAGCACCCTGCTGCTTCTGTGTTACCACTTCTCACAAGAAACAACATATTAATAAGGACACTCAGCCTCATAAGTGCCCTAATGAGGAAGGAACTATGGCTGCTTCATGGAAAGTAAACCAAGTTAGAAGTGGTTTATCCCAGTGCTGGTGGCAATCCCAGCAATAACCAGTAAAAAACTGAGGATGACCAGACTGAGCCATGGTTTCCCAGGAGCTGCCTGCAGTCAGATTTGCTGTATGGGGTTGTTCCTGGATAAACACCCTGAGTGATGGCTTCACACCCAGACCGCTTATGTCATTCTGTCCAACCATAGGGTTTAGTTTATTTTTCCAAAGCTTAAGAGCTTAGCAATTTCTTTCGGTTTGTTTTGTTTTGAGCACCTTTCCCTATCTTTTTATTGTCATTTTCAGGTACAAAGAATGGTTCATCTCCCTTCTTCTTTGTGACTTTCTACCTCAGGTGAACAAAGAAGAAATGGAACGCCAGTTTCTAAATAGAAGGGTTTTGATGGAGGTTTATGGGATTGGTCTTTTTTATTTCAACATTCTTTTGTCTCTGTTGTCGTTTCCTAGAAGCAAGCCTATTCTTTACAATATTGTCACAAACCAACCTTGTAATTTTCCTGTTCTCCTGTTGATTCAGTCATTTCTTGGATACATCTTTAGGCATTGTTTAAAGCACTGAAGTCTATAGCAAGCTTGGGCAGTAGAGTAGGCTGCAGATGAATAGCACTATAAAGGATCAGAAATTAACTCTGATGCTGGTCTTGCAGACCAAGAAATAGGGCACAGCTATTGTCTCTATTTTATCTTTCCATATGGCAAGAAAACTTGGTAGATCTGGAAGCAGTTAATGAAAGCAGTATAAAACTAAATCTACTGTAGCTTGTGGTCAGCCAAATATGCAGTAATACGCTTAGTAACAATGTATTTAACAATAATTACTTGGAATTGGCCAAGAAGCATACTACTTTGGGAGGACTTGAGGTTTGTATGTAGAAAAGGAGCAAGGCCTAAATGTTACACTGCAGGGAAAATGTAATGTGCAATAATGTGGGCTTCAACTATGATTTTTAGCTATGATTTTTTTTTTATGCAGCAATTAGACTGGGAGTCAGAAAATATCCTTGTAATCACTGATGTGATCTCTGGCAAAACATTTACCATCTGGAGTTCTGGTGCTCCTACCTGTAAAATCTGAGAAAAACCTGGAAATTCACAAGGGAGAGGTGTTACATTTAACAACTAGATTATGCTGTTCAGAAAGGCTCTACCTATGGGCAGTGTGTGATTCTTCACTCATTGGCACGGTTCCGTCTGAGATTTAAAGGGTAAACTAGAGCCATCAGCTCAGATTTTAGTCCCTCAAAACTGTAAGGGCTAGGAAGCTTTGCATTTGAACATGCAACTGTGTTTAGAGCTGGAGGGAGGCCAAAGGAAAAAGAAATCCTCTGTATTAGCAATAGAGATGTCATACGGCTGTGATTTCGGCCTGCTGTTTAAGTTACGCAGGGTGCGCAGAGTACTATCTGCTGTTGTAGGAAATAGCTGTCAAACTAATTAGAAGGTATTCTACAACATTGTATGATAGAAAGATTTGCCAAGCTTCTCTCTGCCTTTCACCCTCTTCAGCAACCTTCAGGTTTTAGAACAGGGAAGGCAATTTGAAATGTTGGTACTTGTCTCTGCCAAAACTTCGCAGCGCTGAGCAGGAGTGGCATCACAGAGCTCTTCCCTTGCCCTCTCTGTTGTGCTTTCCAGCTCTTGAGGTCCAGGGCAGGGGCTGACCAGCTGCTTCTTCCAACTGTCCCCTATTAAGGGGATCCACCACCGTGCTGCAAATATGAGGCGCATCGAGATGTAGGACTCAGCAGGTGTCTGCATCAGGGTCCTGAGTTATACCTTGCTCTAGTCCTGTGCAAGCCACGCTGCACAGCTGATGACTGCCAGTGGCTGAAAGGCACTGGAAGTGTATATCACGGGCATCTCTTCCACACCTTTGTCATGCAGAGAAAAGATACAAGGTGTAGCAGGGAAGTGCTTCTGAGTCCCGCTGATGCACTGCAACAAGGCAAGGTAACTGCCATAAATTCACAAAGCCTGAAAGAAAAGGAAGTGATTCTGGCTGGTGTCAACCAGAGTCTGGTATGGAGGAAACTCCATGGGAAATTTCTCAAAGGCAGTGAGAAGAAAATTTGGGATGAGCTTGTAGTTTTGCTGCCGGTGCTGAAATGGCCCTCAGTCTCTGGGTGTGCTTTGGGGATGCAGCAGTCTGTTTATCCAGCTGAATTAAACCAGTGAAGCTGCTTTCAGGGAAATCAATGAAGATGCGACAGTTTGCCCCAGTGGATGAGATGGCCTGGGGTACCACTTTCAGTGCTGAGCAGGACCTCAGTCTGCTGACAGAGAGCAGGCAGCATGTCGGAGTGGTTGTAGGATTCATTGCCTAATGTCACTTAAAGAGATAGTAAGGGGAAAGGGAGACACCAAAAAGCAGTGGCTGTTGGCAGAAGCCCAGAAGCAGTCATTTTGCTGCCATATCCATTAAAGGAAAAGGGAGAAAAAACATCTGTGGCAGCTAAATTGGTTTAATAAAGTCAGCAGATGAAAGCAAAAAGATCAGAAGAAAAGAAACACAAAACGTAGAAAAATGAAACTGGAGAAGTTTAAACATGCGTTTTATTTCCGTGAGCCTGCAATGGAATAGGATGTGGAGGAAAGCAATTTATTAGAAAAGTATGAAGTCTTGAGGCTGTTTCCTGCTCATGTGAGGAAATCACTCGCAGAAGGAGGGCAGGGTTGTAGCACAAACCTTCTCTCCCAAGTGAGACTGCGGCATGACTGGTGTTGAACACCTCCAGGGAGGTGCTGTGATCTCCAGCAGTTCTGTTTCTTTTGCCTTTAGCGTGGCACTTCTTAAACATGAGCTCCCGACCGCTTCTCACAAGTGACTTCATGGCACATTTCACAGACGTGTTGATCCTCCTGTGCTGGCAGAATTCCAGTTTGGGTAATTGCATCTGCATTGGGTAATGGCATCTGCATCAACTCAGGGATATCATCCAGAGCACAGGAAGGATCCTGCACGCATGCTGCTGACCTCAGCTTTAAAAAGAGACCCTGAAGTTTGTGTGTGGCTAAATGGTGTTGTATTTTTTAACCCAGGGGTGGTAAAGTCAGTGTGACTGTTGCTGCCTGCTCACGGTGTGCTAATCAGTTGAAGTTTGCAGAGTACTTTTACATCTTCAGGGTAAGCAGTTGCAAACATTCGTGTGTTGCTTCACAATGAATAAGTAGGGTGCGTATGTTAGGGAAAGCAAAGAGAAGTAGGAAAGGTTAAAGCTCTATAGAAAAGAGAGAGACTGACTGAAACTAAAATGGTAAGGAAGAAAAATTCATTTCTCACGTTCAGTGTCACATCCAAGCCACTATGAATAGTCTGTAATGTTATTATTACAAGAAAAGCTTAAAAAATGACTGAAGACTCACATAAAATTTAGTTTTCCTATTTTATTTTAAGTCTATAAATATACTGTTGCACACTGCATTTGAAGTACAGAAAAAGAACTTTGCTTGCTCTTATTCAAATACAAGTAATGCTTGATGGCTGTTGTGAAGTTCCTGTATGTGTCCTTGTATAAGGTACCATTTGAAAGCATAAGACCTCACTGCAGTTCAGTCCAGCTGCCACTGAGATTTCCTCAAAGTATGTGTAAATATACCAGGCTCGTGAACATGTTTATTCATGCTATGGTGAAAGAAATGTGCTTATTTATGAAACACTGGGACTTTGCTTATAAGTAGCTAATTGTATATTCACAACTGGTATCATCAATAGAAAATATACCTTTTGGCCAGCAGAACTGGTACTGCTCTGATCGCTGTCAGTTTGATTGATGGATCACTGACGCGCTGATGTACAATTGTGTTAGCAAAGGGAGCTTAGGAAACACAGCAGCAATGAATTCTGAAAGAAATCTGGTTTTTAAGAAAAGCATTTATTGTATCGAACACATTTTTGGGATGACTGCTGAAGAACAGGACTGTGCAAAGAGGGTAACTTGGTAAAGCACATTTTGATGCATGATTATTTGCCAGTTATTGCAGTGTCAGAGCCAGGCATCTCCTCTTGTAGCGAAATAACAAAAGCCTCTGAATGCAAATAGACTATTTGCACTTAATTCATTTAAGTCTAGCCTACTTGGGTGCATCCAGTTCCACAAACTGGAATCAGCCACCCAGAGTAGTCCCATGTTTTCTCTAAGGTGGCTTTAGCCACTAATCTGTTGTTTAAAAGAAAGAAGGGGCAGAACTTGTATTGCTCTCCTTTTATCGGTGTGCTATAAAATGGCAGTGATGGCTGTGGTTTTCTTTTCCATTACTACAATGAGTCACATTCAGAGCATCCCTAATCTCCTCAGGTGGGTAAAAATCTGCTTTGTGGATCCTCTTGTGCCGCACTGGCCAGACACAGCTTCTGAGCACATGAGCATTGCCAAGACTGAGAAAGCATTGGAGATGTGTGGAAGGTGACTTTCATATGCCCTAGAATGCTGCCAGGCAGGATCGCATGTACCTGGGAACATCAGGTACCTGCATCCTTTTGAAGGTTTAGAATCTGGAATTTTTTTGATGCCAGATTAATTACTCAGCAGTCCATGCTATTGCTCAGAAATAACAGAGATATGGAAAGGGTCCTAATGCAATAAATTGGACAGTGCTTAATTAAGATCAAGCCTTTGATTTAGTATGCGTAGTCATATGCAAATGCATTCTGCTTAATTGTAAAGCATTTTAGACTGCAGTCTCTCCTCTGTAGAGAATGGTAAGTAGGCAGTCTCAAAGATCATTCATGACTTAATGGGGCTCAGTCACATTATGGAGGTGCCTGTGGCCTTGGGCGATAGGTGATGATATACTTTGAGCACTTCAGTTAGGTGAGGCTTTTAAGCCACAGTTTTAAAGCCCGAATGAATTTGACCAGTGGACCTCTGGTGCAGTGTAAGCCACAGAATTTCACCAAGGTCACTGTTTGTGTGCCAAGCCTTCCACTCAAACTGGAGCATCTCTCTTAAAAAGATGAGCTGGACAAACTGCCTGTTTAAAACCAGGATGCTCGTTTTTATTGTTATGGTTCCAGCATGTTTTCTAAGATTGTTGGAATGCCACTTCAGTGAGCCCCAGATGGTGGAACTTCAATTGGTAGTGAGATGTGGTTTACTACAAAAGCTCCTGTACAGAAAAGGTAGTTCTCAGGCTTCTTTATTGAAGTATTTTGGCTTGCTCTTCAGGCCATGCACTGTACCGATTTATGGTAGGAATCATTATTGTATAAAAGTACCACGGCACTAAATACTACTTGCAGTGCAGGATGCTGAGAAGTACAGTTGGTTATTAGAAGGGCTACCCAAGAAGATGAGACTCTCTTTTCTTCAGGCTGAAAGCCTACTTTTGTTTAGCGTTCACAGTATGCCTTCCCTCCGCTTCTCAACCTCAGGATGCTGTTTTGTATGGTAATAGCATGCATACTTCTAAATATTTGCATATGGACCAGGTCAGCTGGTCTGTTTGGTTTTGTGCTGCCTGTAGCTTCCCAGCTGGGGTTCCTGCATTGAGGAGAGAGCGTAAAATCAAAGATAGCTCTCTTCATCTTCCCCTTTTCCAGCCCACTCACAGGAGCAAAGCAGTGTGCAGCAGCCAGAACATGATGCACTGCTATCCCCGTCCATCCTGTGTTCTTTGTGATCACATCTATCATCTTTGTTCAAGGAGATGGAGCTGCTGGAAGGAATGCAAAAGATTTGACTTCATATTTGTGTTCTGGATGCCTTTTATGCTCTTTATTTCAGCTGGAAGAGCACCTGATAATATGTCCAATTTCCTGTATGGAATAGTATGACACTGCAGTGTCATATAGCAAGAGTGGAAGAGTGCAGAGATGTGATGTGATTCCCTGATTATGCCTCCATAGACCCTATCTGTTTAACCAAAATTGATCTTTTTTCTTTTCTTTACTTGTAGCTCTGTTCATAGTTCAGAAGGCACAAGAGATTAGTGGTGTGAATTTTAACTATTGCAACCTGCGAAAATAGCTACAAATAATTTGGGGCTGGGGAAGTAACTCACACCAAAGAAATCATACTCTTCATCTTGAAATAGCACGGATATGCGAAGCTGTATGGAAAGCATAGATATTGCAGCATATATAACTTTGAATGCCCTGGAGTTACTCCCTGAATTCCACTGCTCCTACTCTTGCTTTCATAGGCTGTGTCTGCTGTGTAGTGCTGCTTTTAGTGTGACTCATTCAGATTTCGTGTCCATTAAGCAGCGGACATGTGGGCTGATATGAAGCCCTGGTGCCTAAATACCTGCTGGTTTCTAGGCTGGTCCTGAGCTCTGTGTTGCTGCAGTTGCCCAGGGTATCAGCAATAGCAGCTTTAATGCAGGATTAGATGAGGCTAGAGAACAACTCACTATCAGAAGTAGCTGTAGTACAGCTGTGTGTGTCTGACATAGATTTATGGGGGAGCTAGGAGGGCATCATGTGAGAGGCCTGCTGTCCAACTAGCCTCATTCCCCCTCCAGGCACACTGGAGCTGTGTCCACACCTGATGGCATACCTCTGAAACCAGCTAGATTGCAGATACAGGTGAGGTCAGCAATTCAGGTTAAAAGCAATTGATCTCCCCAGTTCCACCTCTCCTCATGTCTCTCAGGTAAATAATAAATCCTGTTACAGGGAGAAATTCAACGTATTGATCTGGTCTTGTCCAATTCATGTTCTCCCTCACCCTCAGTTATAGGGGTCAATGAGCAGAACATATGTTGAAAGAAGCAGCAGCACAGCACAGAGTGGTCAGGTCAGATCATCACTATTTGAAGCGAACTCCGAGCCTCTGTCTCTCTACCAGCAAAATCATATGACAACTTTCATCCTCAAGTATCTCATTGCTGAGTGCCTTGTAAAACTTGACCTGTCTCCCTAAGAATGCCTTCCTGCTGTGCTGAAACACAGCTCCTCTGGGACTGCAGAGTGCTGCCTGTTAAGGGGCACGCTGTAACATGAATGAAGCTGAAATTATTACTGGGTTGTCTGATGTGATCCAGGAGGCATTTGGGTCAAGATTTTGGGACTGAATCTCCATTCAAGCCAAAGGGTTGATGGGATAATTAAGGACAAGAAGTATTCATGAGATGAGTTTTACACTTCATCTGAAGTGTGCCATCAGTCCCATCCTTTCTCAGGGTATAATGGAGTCACTAGTTCAATATGCACTGATAGTTGCTGATCACATAATGCTGCCAGGACCTGCAGCTTTTTAAGTTTCTCTTGGAAGTTATTCTAACACTGGCCCTGCTCTGGTTACCCTTTGAACATTGATAAAATCTCAGCTTTCAGTAACAATGCGATAAAAGCACACTGTCTTTGTGTGTGTATCTTCTGCTGCTACATCAGTAACCAACCATTCATCATATAATCAGATCCTTACTGAACTATATGCCATCTGTGATCAAATGAATGATGAATACATTGAGAATGCAATTTTAGCTAGCTTATTTTTTGTTCATATTTCCTTCTTAGTAGAATTTGAGTCTTTTTGACCTTGTGAAAAATGGCTACATTTGAAATAAAAATGTGTTTCATTTCTAGATAATGGACTATGCCAACTTCCATTTCTTTTGGAATTCAATAGGAACTGTTTGGTGTATCAGGACATTTTCTACATCCTTATTTACTTATTCTTCCATTCAGAGTATACTCTTTGATATAGCTAAAACTCCAGTCTTTACTCATATCTCCTGGCTCCAGCAATCCTTTTGTTGATTTCCATTGTTTTTTGTGTGGCAGGAACTCTTGCTATCAAGCATTACATTTAGTTTTCCACTCATGTAGCTATGCACTAACAAATTACACCAATTTCTTGAGGCCTTCTGAGCTAAGCGAATTTGGCTCAATCTTTCTTAGCTATCAGACCTTCCATTATTGTTAGGCAATGCTTCAGTGATATTTATTTGTCATTCTGGTAGTGCAAGTTCTTTTGCTTTGATGCTAAGACTTTGAAACCTGGATGTCTGACAGCATAGTACTTCCTTCAGAAAGATTAATTAAAATGTGCTAATGCAGTGACCCTTGGTCACTTGCGACCCCTGAAGACGTCTCCTATGGATATCTGGATTTGTTTATGTCAACTTTCAGGAAAGCAAGAAAGGGTTGTATTTATTCGCAGCATTGTGCAAGGGACTTTACGCAAGGCAACAACCACCCCTTCCAAAGCTGCTTGGGAGCAGTGTGATCTCCATGGCCCCTGGGAGAGATGCATACTGCTCCTTCCTTAGGATGTGGCCTCTTTCTAAAGCTGAGCTTTGCGCAGCAGCTTATCAGGCATTTTCTGCAGCTTCTTTAATAATCTGATTTGCATATTTACCTATGTGGCATTCACAGCCATAAACATTGCCTTTGCTAAACAGTGTTTTGGCAGAAATGATCAGCATCAGTTGGGGACTTGAAATGCTTGATAGAATTCCCTGGGGCAGAAACAGCAGATGTGGGGAGGCAGAAATCGCAGCAACCCTCATAAAAACACTGTGCAGAGGTCTTTGGGAAGGCAGAAACAGTATGAGCTAAGCAGGGGAGCCTGAGATGGATATGGTTGCTCAGCAGAGGGGAACCCTCTTGTGAGTTTCATACAGATTGTCATTAGCTTCAGCAACTCCTGGCTTTTCTGTTGGGTCCTGTCATCCCATTCTGTTCTCTCATTAAGTCCTCAACTGCTTTTGCTTTTCTCTGTCTCTTCCCATCAATATTTTCAATTCTGGTTTTCCTCAGGATAGGCTCTCGCCACATTTCCCCTTTCCACCTCCAGTTCTCCCCATTGACGCTGTTTCTCTTTTTCTTGCATGGTTCCTGTTCTTCTCTCTCCATTCCTCACCACAATTTTTGCCCTGCTAAGGTGAAGCAGTGACAATGTCCATGACACTGCTGCTGTCTCAACCCTTTTAGCATTGATGAGAGCCCCCAGAGCCCTTTGGTGCCTGGTTTGAACTTCAGTCCAAATGCACACACTTGGTGGAAGCCCAGTCAGATAAATAGTACGTACAGAGTAGTTAAAAGCTATCAGACAGAAAAGAGGAGGAGTAATCATCTGTGTGTATGCCAACCACAAGGTGCATAAATGTGATGTCTTCATTGGGCTTTGAACATAGGACTCCAGGTAGCTGTAGCTTTGGCCAGGCTCTCAGTGAATATTCTTAATTGATAAAGGTGCGCAGACAGATCCAGCACAGTTGTATCACGCAAAAGATGTAGAGGTGACAGAACCTGGCATGCTGAAGCGATTCTTCTGACTCAAAATAGCAGGACATATGCTATACGACTCCCATTCTTCTTGAACACAGAGGAGAGAAGCATCTTTATATGACTTAAGGTGCCAAGACACCCATGGGAATTTAAAGGAGTGGTTAGAGTAATCCATAGACCATTTGTACTTTGTGAAGGTGAGCCTCAGGCACAGGGTTTTGCAAGCATTAAAGATGACTCACTGATGAGGCTGCTAGCACAAGCTGTGCTAAGGCAAAAGAGCTGAACCCAAGCCAGAAGATAAAGACATACTGATCTGATAGTCAGCGTAACAGATGTTGTTGAGAGAGTCTCTTGAGATGTTCCCCCCCAGATTTGTTGAAGAGGCTCTTCTCTGCCGTTGCATGGTGTCTTTCACTACAACATGTCTAAGTTGTGACTCATGAACCTTTCCCTCATGCTTCTTGTATAGTCAGTTTCTGCCTGTAAGCTGCATCTTAGAAAACATACATTCAGCAGTGTGAGCTCTCCAGCTTTACTCAGGTCTGCCTACCTTGTAGCAAAACATGCTCAACAGGCAGATTAGGAGGGTCACCTGCTGCCACACACATTGCATAGACAGACTGAAAGGTGATGCCCCCCTCGAGTGTCCTATGCCTGAAATGTTTTATGTAGAGCACTTGGTTATACTTCTGCACCATCATAGAGAAGTTTAGAAAGGAACCAAAGGGTTTCTAATCCATCCTGTGACCACAAAGAAAGATGAACTGTGTTTAACAAATCATATGGGTTGGGGTTTTCTTTCCACTTCTAGTCTAGAAGGGGATATAAATTATTGTTTTGATAGTTGGAATTGTAAAGGACGATATTTGTTTTTTCTGGTAAAGAGTAGTTGCTAGTGTAGGATGATGTATTAGTTAATCATTTCACACAGAGCAGTATTTTAAACCAAAGGGAAAAGTATAAGGCAGCATCACAATATAAGAAACCCTGCCTAAAACTAAGATAACTGCTTAAAAAGCTACAGTTGTATGAAGCTCGCTGTATCTGAATCCTATGAAGCAAAGCGCATTCAGAAAATCTGCTCTTTTTAATGTCAGTCCTTAACCATTTTGATGTTTTCAAAAGCAGTCATTGGTAGAAGCCGTTCATCCCGTACTTGGTTTGTCATGGGTAAGGCTGAAAGAACTAAACACACTTCTGAGAAATAGTAGTGTTTGCAAAAGTTTGTGCTTTACTATGCATTAACGAAAGAAGCAATCAATAAAACTTGTTTTGGCTTTAATCTTCAAGCCATCTGTAAGCTTTACCTATGACCCTTGCGACTGGGTTCCAAGTTCAACCTTGCTGATATACTGTGGTCTACCACCATACGTCCGAAATAAAGAAAAGAAACTTTAGTTTTAAGGTTCTTTCTGCGTGTCTCTTAGTAGAGGTGACAAGCAGTCTCAGTACATTGTAGATTGGTGGGTATTTGGATCTAGCAGAAGTACTCCTGGGGAGACAGCACTTCTAATTCAATCTTGAAAGGAATGGAAGTTCTCTTTGTTGCCAGAGGTATTACAGCAGTGACAAAACAGGGCTATAGATCAAATGGTCAGGTTGAACAATAAGTAAGATGATGTATTGTAAATCGCTCCATGGTAGAATAGTGGGGAGGTACCAAGTGCTCTGTGGAAAGTGGTTTCAGATGTTTCCTTCCCAGAACAATACAGATTTTAGAGACTTTATTTAAAAGCAATCACAAGGCAAAAGGTCACCATGCAAGCTGACTAATTGGTCGCTGGCCAGATGGAAACCTGTACTTAGTTCATTTCAAGGACAAGTTGCTGCTGGCTAATGTATGGCAGATGGGGAACCAGGGGAGTTTATTTTCATGAGTCACACTGATGTGAGGGCTATATAACTCTTTGTACTGGGGGTTAAACTAGATCTTGTTTTTCTCATCTGAAGGATAGCCTGTGCGTGCCCCATGTTAAAGCAAAGAAGATGTATATGAATCAAAGTAGAGATCTCACTGAGAGATCCTATTTCACTGTGACCTCAGACTGCAGTATCACATGCTAACTTAGTCAAAGGACTGTATAGGTCTAACCCCTTTCATTCTTCTGTTGCCTGTTTAGGATGCTTTCTGGCTTACGTGATATAATCTCTATCCTTCGTTTTCTCACTGTCTCCATAATACAGTACATAAATGGAAACATCTTTCCAGAGCAAATCTACAAGATGATATCCCTCCCTGATTCTTCCCAAAGACCCACTTCTACCAGGAAATTTTCTGGGAGTTGCATGATAGCTTAGAGAGGAGTCAAGCTCTGTAACTTAGATGATTATCACTTGCATGAAGCATTACTTAGCTTAGCTTGTATATAATTCAAATAATATTTTTAAAACAAAGCTTATTGTGTCATCTGACACTTCTATGAAGATTCCCCCATTCCCATCTTGAACACGGTCTCTTTTATTGCATATCCTTCCACATTTGTTGAACATCCTTCAGCTTAGTCTACATCTCTGTTTGGTAAGATCTTTAGAGTATCTCCCTTTTTCTGTTTTGGATGTGGAAGTAGATTCTTTGGCTTCAGGCTAAACATACAGTCTAATCCTTGGCTTTCAGAGCTTTGTAAAGTTGCCTTTCAGTTCTGTTCTGGTTCCCAGTATGCTAGGAGCAAAGAAACATTCATGCTTGAAATAGCAAACCTTATCATTTAGCCTTGCCTAAAAAGCAGAAATCTGAGATTCACCAACTGAGAACAGCCAAGATTCCCTGTAAAGTTTGTGTAGGTTTTGCTGCCTTTATTTTGTATTATGTAGAGAAACAATGGAGTTGAAGGCCAGCTTTACTCAAGCACAGGATTGTCCCACACGTGTGTGCCCCAAAAGCTCTCTCATAAGCTACATTCAGATTTGGCAACCCTTCCTCATAATATGAATCCTTGTTTTGCTTTCTTTTTACTGCCTGTCTTTTCTTACACAATAGGTCCTCCAAGACTTGAGCTAGCTAGAAAGAATGCACAGTGCGATGCATGCTCTGGGCACATGACAGCTCTGTGCACACCATCCTATGTTTACATTGTAGAATATGACTTTCATAAACAGCTTTCTCTAGTGACTTAGGTTGTAAATAGACTGATATGCAGCTTGGTGCCAGCTGGAGAGCTAACGTGGGGAGAGAGCTGTCAATATGGGCTGCTATGTATATAACACCTGGACTATGCTTTCAGAATAGGCATAGACCACACTGAAAGCTCAGTGAGGTTGTGACTTGACTAATTTCTGCAGTTCTGACAAAAACTGCTTACTGTTTAGGCTTAGGTGTAATTTTGACTGCATGAAGCATAGAAGGGAAAGAAACCTGCAGTGAGAAGCATTGAATGTTACTGTTTGTCTGAAAATGCTGCTCTGAAAATTAAATCTTACATTTGCAAAAAAAAAAAAAACAAAAGGAAGGTTTAGAAAAGCCTCGGTTGTTCTGTGTGGTTTTTTCCAAATAAAAATAAGTATTTTTTTAAATTTTAACAGAAATGTACATTTTTAAAAGTTACCATTTTTTAAAGAGATCCTTAAACATTCCTCTGAAATCATAGCAATGGATTAAAATTGCAATGAATTCTATCAGCAGTCAGGATCTCGACTTGCAAGTGTAAACTCTCAAGCTCTAAAGACTTTAATTACTCTAAAAGGCACAACATATGTAAATAAGGCATTTCATTCAGCAACAGCAGTTTGGTGTTTGTCTTTTTCTTATTTGCTTATTCACAAAGGTATTGAAAAATGTCCTTAAGAAGTCAAGAATAAATAACCTACAAAGCCTAATACCAGGCTAGCCAGCTTGTAAATGCCAAGCTAAACCCAGGGGGAAACAATTCAGTCCTTAGGTAGTTAGAGCAAGAGGGAGAGCAAAATAATTAAACCAAACCAGGAAGAGATAAAAATAGATAGGCAGTCTGAAACAAAGGAAGCTGTTTTCACTCTGGTCATTTCTGTACTGCCTTGATGCTTGTAGTTATAAAATTGTCTTTAAAGGTGTGAGTTGGGGCTCTTTCAAACTGTACGAAATTAATTCTTTTTATGTTACTTTGTTCCTGGGCTTTCATGAGTGATACCTTGCAGAGTTTCTCTCCAAACTTGAGGTCAGAAACTTACTTGAAGGAGAAAGATGCAGTAGAGCTTGTACTGTAATCCCATGACTCCAAGAGCTAGGTATTTAGGTAAAATGCCAGATGCTGGCACTCTTGGGTATTAAAGGGCATTAATGGTACTTGTGCCTGAAACTTTCTCCCTGCTGGTGTTTGTGACTGATTCTGCAGCCAAAGGGAGGCCCAAAGAGGTTGCAGAGTGACCAGAGCACACAGCCCTATTTCTTTGGAGCATGACATGCAAAAGAAAGGCTTTGTAGTGAGCAGAGAAGTGTAGAGCAGACACCTCTGAAGCAGCTGCTACCTGTGTGTGACCACAGGTCTCCTGTTGGCAGTGTTGGTGTTGGCCTGTTGGTGCTGAGCTCTGCACACAAGAATCTGACCACAGTTTGCAGAACAGAGCAACATCAAACACAGCTAAAAACCACTGTAACCTCTTCCTACACAGCACGTAAACCCTTTGCTCATCTGTCTTCTTTGGCAATATCAGACACATCGCTGGTCTCGTGGGGAACTTTCCATGTTGGACTGCAGGAGGGTCAGTGGCCTCAGCTTGTCCTGTATCAGAGCTTAGCAGGAAAAGGAAATTGATGGACTGAACAGTAAAACAGATTTGTCGTCTTTTAAAAGCCAGCTTTCATCATGTGAGGGGCTCCTTTGGCTCCATATTGATTTGATCGGGTTATCTTCAGCAGAGCATCTGTTTTAATTTACAGCTAATGCTCCAAAGGCTTGAATCCTGAGTCAGAAATTCTCCTCCACCCCCTCAAAATGAACAAAGGTAATATTTATTTCAAACACAGAAGGCAAATGAGTGAATGGAAAAAACCACGGGCATGCAACTACTCTGTGATTTAAAGGTACATCATACGGAATGCAAAACTCTTTTCTCTGCTATGACCCTGAGGTTTTTGCTGTCTCACTGTTGTTTCACCAAAAGCAAGCATTTGATCAGATTTTGGAGAAAGCTGGCTGGGTTTAAACCAGAATTTACCAGAAAATTCAGTTTTGTAGAAGCCAAATTTATTTGAACCTCTTAAGAACAATTTTGGCCAGAAACATGGGGGAGAATCAAGAACAAACCAAACCAAAGAGAAAGTGCTCTTCTTTTGTAACAGATCTATTTGTTCAAAACAAAAAGGGAAGATACCAACAGCGGTGACACAGATTACAACCCCAAAACAATAGGGTAAGTCAAGGAAAGTGTTTTATTCAACCCAAGAGAGTGATTCCAGGTTGTTTGTCGTTGCTGTTGTTGTTGAAGAAACCAGTCATCATTTCTGATTTAGGTCAGCCCAAATCAAAATTAATGTAAGATCCTTCAGGTTAGCAGCAAGCCCAGCAAAACCATTCTTCATAGGGCTATGTTTTTCTTGATGCTTATTATAGTGATGTGTTTTACCTGTGCAGGGTGCAAGCTGTTATTGTAATAACTGCTGTTATGTCTGAAAACATCTTGCACATCCTGATCCTGAAGCTTTCCTATGCAGAGTAAATTGTTATTTACATAGCTCAGCTTTGTTTTGTGATGTAATCCACCTTCTGCTGCTGACTACCTTTAAGTTTTCTGGGTAATTTCACTTCTGGCTTTGAGTGTATAGGGCCCAGGCAGAGAAATGCAAGGCAAAGGTCTGAATTCACAGCCTCTATGAGTACATTGCTGCCCCTTGGCACAGACTCTTCAGCTGCACTTCAAACTGCAAAGCCTAAATAAACCCAAAGGATGATTTCAGGAAATGGTCTCCCAGTACTCAGATAGGTCATTGGCCCTCCAAGTTGTCTGCAGTCTGTGAAAGATGAGCACAGTGAAGCTGCCAGAGGAAGATAAAGACAAAATGTAAGCCATGTGTGTGACACTGAGGTGAGGTTAATGCCCCGAAAAGGGGCACTCTGAGCTAATTTGCAGCATGTGGGTTGACCCAGAGCATGGCAGGATCGAAGACTTCACTTCCTCAAAATCAAGACTCAGCATGAGGGAAGAGGGAGTGGGATAGAAGAGCTCGAGGAAACGTCTGCCAACTAGCTATGAATGGCTTGTCTTATCAAGCAGCGAAGTCATCTCAGTTGCTGGTGTGCTCCCTCATCTTCCAAAATGTCAAACTGATGAAGACAGAAAGCTGATTTTCTTTCCTGCTGCCAGTGTTGCTGTTGAAATTGTAAAGGTTTTCAGAAGTGCTGATACAGAAGGTTTGCAATAGGGTATAGCTGTTGACGACTCCTTTCCCAAGTAATGAGGTCTAACAAGGGCAGTGCCTGCCACTGTCCGGAACTGCCACTTAGCATGGCAACAGCTGTGCAGCAGCTTCTCTTGCGACACACCAAACAAGCCAGAGCACGTTCAGCTGGGGAACAAGGGAATAAAATATTGATCTAGGTATGGCGAAATAGCAAGACAAGCCAGGCTGCATCTCCCTTCACAGTGCCAATCTGCCATCTGCTACCCTTTCATTTTCCCTCGCACCACTGACACAAGGAGTGTCCAAACTTCAGTGTGTGCTTTGCAAACAGCAGTGCCCGGTGGGCTGTTGCTGTAGGTCTGCCATCACCATCAGGCCCGTTCCAGCCTACTTAACCATTTAATTTGGTAAACGTCAATATGGCCTTTTTGTTCTTCTCATCACCATATGCTATCCGATTAAAAGTCAGTCAGGTTTCTCTCAGCTCCTCTCTCTTTCAGGAAGATCACAGGCAGCTGATAGCCCCATTGGGACTTTTAGGTAAAGGTGAGCTGTGTGCTGTGGAAGTGCTGCTGCTGTTGTAGGCATTGCAGTTCTGCTTGAGAAATACTGCCATGAAGTGAGGCATCACAGCACAACTCACACTACAGACATTGGATGGAAACTCATGTGAGCCCTTGAAAGGGAAGGCAAGGGACAGATTCATAGATAAGGTATAAAGTATGCAGATGGGTATGGACCTGTGGAGTTTTACTAATAAATCAGTTAATAGGAAGTGCACTAAACTTGCTGACAAATTTTATTTCTTTCTCTTCATACTTGAATCAAAAAGTGACACAAAGAATATTGTTGGGCATAAGTCAAAGGTTGATGGAGATGAGGGGTGAAAAGGGGGCAACAAAAGGAAAAGAGAAGAAAACAGCAGTAAGTTCTTTCCTTAGAGACATTGCTCCCAAACATTCAAGATAGAAATCTCTGTTACAAATTTCACACTGCTTTCTCCTCTCTCTCATAGGAATGCTCTGTGCACACGCCTCTTGTTCTTTGAGGGCCATTAATTTATCTTCTCTTCTCCATGGTCCTCTGGATCATGATTTTGATTTTTTAAATAGGAACAGGCAGGAGTTACGTACAAGGCAGAGGGAAAGGCAGGGTTTATTTGCAGAATTGGCAGAGCGATTCAGTTGAAAAGAGCATTAACCTTGGACAGGACAAAGGCAGCCTTAAGTCTCATGTCTGGCACAGCCACTGACCTCCTGCATAACACTTGCTGAACAGCACCTTTGTGGTTGGTCTAATTCCTACAGCCCCTTCAGAGGAGTCCCATGAGCATTGGCTCACACACATTCACTTTCCAGCTGCATGTTTGCCTAATCTGGGATTCAGCCTGCATGGCAGAGTTCACCTTGGCATTTCCTTCCCTTCACATTGGAAGTGAAAAACTCTTCTCTTTCTCCCTAAGGGGTTTCTCTTTGCAGGGAGGAATGTCGGGTTGGGGGGGGGATTATGAGTTTTTAGATCTTCTGACTGTTCAGTAAGCCCAAGAAAGACCCTGTCCTTTTACCCTGTTGTGCTCTCCATCAGCCATGTGCCAGGACTGTCACTCACGATGATGGAACAACAAACGGAACAACAAGGTGTTCTGTTCACCTGACGGACATGAAGGGTATTGCTTTCTGCTTCCTGCAACGTCTTCATTGGCCTTGACTAGCACTTGCACTTGCTCACTTGGTAGTTAGTGTAAATTGGAAAGCTAAGGAGAGCAGAGTGACTAAAAGGGACAAGAGACAGGATTAAGAAGTGTGTTTGCTCTATGAATGGGTTGAGTGTGAAATTAGTACTTCAGCTAACCTGCTGGAGCAGAGCACCAGCACAGCACACATGAAGCTGGTCTTCCCTTCATCAAAATGAAGTGCTTGCTACTGACCAGCCGCAATTAACTCTCTGGCCTTTGATGAAGAGGCATGCTGTGGTTTGTGCTAAAATTACTCCGCTTTGGCTGAACTAAGAGGATGAGACTAGATAATCACAGAATGCAACATTAACCAGCGGGACAAAAATGGATAGTCAATTTAATCCAAAGCTTACTGGTTCATTATTTCATATCACTGGGCTCTTCAAAAGGAATTGCAGCATTTACTCAGTGGAAACTGGGGCTTGTCTGGTTGCAGCACTCTCCTATTCTTTAGCTCAAGCAGTGTCTTGATATCTGCATTTTGCTTTAACACATGAGGCAAATTGAATTCCCTAAAGGATCAATAGGTTTTGCTGTTTTCCACATACTTTTGCAATACATTCAGTAGCTAACAGAGAAGATTGCAGATGCCCCAAAACTTAAAGAACTTGCCTGAGTTGAGGTTGAATTAAAGATATTTATTAATAATGTGAGCATCCTACCCGTAGCTAACCCAAGAGAGAAGAGTGCCTAGGACTTAGGGACAAGGACTGAGTTTTGCCCCAGCAGGGCAGTCTGATATAAAGTGGAAATGGTGGCTGGAGCCCAGTCTAAATTAGGGCAGTGACTAGCTCTAGCTACAGCCCTTGATTAAAGTGCTGAATCAATATGAGGAGACAGAGACCGTGGATCTGTTTCTGCCTCTTCATTTGGTATTTTTCAGTAGTCGGAACAAGGCTTAGTTGGTTATTTTCCGTATTAGCACAGTAATGCTATGGTGTCACTGTGAAAACCCTGGCTAAATGGCTGGGAGATTTACAGCTAAACCAGAAGTGGGCAAGTCATGAGAGAGGGAAGCAAGGAAGGAAGGGGAGGGAGGGAGGCAGGGACAAGGAAGAGAGAGGGAAGAAGAAAGGGAGGGAGGGAGGCAGGAAGGAAGGATGGAAGGAAGGTCTTGCCTATGGCAATACAGGGTGACCAGCACACAGGGCACATTTGGGTGATGAAGGACACTGCCAAGCCTGCTGTTTACCCAGCTGGTGTATGTGTATTTAAAGGGGAGGAAACATACCCCTGTGGCGACTCTTTTCTTCCGTTGCCTGAGCCTGGCCCCATGGCTCAGCCTGACTCCTCAAGGCTGGCATAGCCCCTGACAGCAAGCTGTTGCTGTGCTGAACTTCCCTCAGTGGCAGACTGTTTTTTGCTGTAAGTGTCCCAGCAGTGCATCTGAAGACTTCAGTTAGAAAGTCCAAGTTCAAACCGTCCATGCTTAGCTTTGTCTGTGTAGCATCTGCTCTGTACAGAAGATGTGATAGCAGTGCTGCAACTGATGGGTAGCCGGATGAAACAGGAGGGGCTCCAAGGAGAAAGCCTCTGCAGCAGTGGGAAGAAGAGATAAGCAGTGCCAAGAAGCACGCAGCAAAGGACACTGCATGCGGCTGCCCTTGCTGGCACTCCAATCAGCCTCTCTTAAGAGGGCCGCATGCTGCAGCGTTTTACTCTGGCCTTAACTGCAGGCTTTCCTTGAGGCTTCTGCTTACCACCCAGTAATGCTGATGAATGGCTTGTGCTTGTGTCTGAGCACGGCTACACGCTTTTCAGGACCTTGGCAGTTCATTTTATCCTCCTCAGCTCGCTGCTGAAACTTTATCCCTTTTTTATCCACTTACTGGGCAACTTGAGTCACAGGTCTCCAATGAGGTGGTGCCGTGTCACTGGGGCAAGGAATTAGATTCAGTTTTGTGCCTCTTTCCTTCCACTTGAATTTCTCTTGCTTCTTTTTTACTGCTCTTACAAATATTGCTGTGCCAGTGTTTGCGAAGCATCAGCATGTTTTGCTGTTTTTCTGACCCCTGGGTGTTACACGATATGTGATGAACAGTTCACTCTGTATTCTTTATGATCTTGTTGGGATATATAACTGCTTACTATGCACAGGCCATTTACACTTTTCTGAGATTATGAAAGCTGTGGCAAACCTAGTAAAAATGAGAAACAGTTTGGTGTAAGGGAAGGACTTGAGAGGCAGCCTCAGAAATACGGCCGGGACATGTGGTATTCAGTTTATTACTGCCTTACTGGCTCCTGAAGTAGAGAAGCTGTGAAAGCAGGGTTGAGCATCCCCTCCTGTGGAACATTCCCTGCTTAGCTCAGGTGGAAGCTCTCATCTCCACTCTTTCATCCTCCCTTCTGCATTCCTGCATTGAAGTTATTTGGAAAGATCCTACTCTTCACTAAGAAGTCAAATGAGGGAAACAGTGTGGAAAGGCAGTGTATGTCTTCCGTATGGTGACTGTAATGCACAGTAAGAGTCTCGATGTCTTGTTTCAGTAAGCAAAGAGACTTGAAACTTTTAGGCATCACTTTACAGCAGCTTGTACCTATGAATTAGGTTTTTCCCAGGCAATAGAAACTGAGCAGTAATAACCTTAATTAACATTTGCGTAATTGTGATTAGTAACTTCCAACAGGACTTTTGTAGTAACATTGTAAGAGATTGTTTAGCAGATATTGAATTATGCTTTTGGGTAATTTTTTCAAGTCACAGTGAGCAGTAAACAGGATGTGTCTAGTTGATTATGTAATTAAACATACTAAGTGGCTGTAAGCTGAAGTAATTAAACGTATTAAGTGGCTGTAAGCTGAACTAATTAAGTACTTTCTAGGGCAAGTAAGATCTACAGGAAGGCCGAGTGTTTCCTAAGGAGTCCAGCTAAAACACCAATGTTGACCAGCTTGAAACTCAATTCTGGGTGGTTTGTCACTGTTTGTTGGTAGTTTCATATGCTTGTTCTCAAGAAGTGCTCCTGGAGCATTAATGCATAATTCGATTAGACAGTATACTTCGTTATTTACTGCTCAGCTTCAGTGGTGCTATGGGAATTGGGGCCTCGGATAACTCTTTTTTCAATGTCAGATTACCTGAAGTGTCAGTTGTGATGGATCCAGGACTAACTCTGGACCAAGATTAAAGCTCCATGGCTTTGCCTTGTGTGTGCTTTGAACTTTTATGCAGATGCTCAGAAAGGAGCTAGCAAAGGGGAAGTGGGCAGTGAAGCAGTAGGGGGACAACACCTACAGGTGCCTGCAGAAAGCAAAAGCAACTAGCTGCAATTAACAATCAGCAGCAGGTTACCAGAGACTTAATGAAGAAACAAGGCCAGTAATAAGGCGCTGTGCAAAGCATTGGCTCTGATTTTTACTTTGCAGTTTGAAAGCACTGAGGTGATGGTGTTGAAAGAAGCAGAACAATATAAAGAGAGAGAGGTTCTTGCAGAACTCAGAATTTGTCATCATTCTAAAAGGCTCAGGAAGGAAAAGAACACAGAAACTAAATGGAAAAAGAAACTAAATGAAACTACCTTATCAAACACAGTAAGGTAGTTCATTTGCCTTGACCCAAGGGTTGGATATTAGAGAACCTCTTATACACGTGGAATCCTGAAGTGTTTCTCCATCATTTATAGACACAGCAGAAAAGAGCTATTTCAGTGCTGTAGGAGTTATTAATGGACTGGTATTACTGTTAGTGCTGCTGTGAAGAACTTTCAGCAAACGAGATTGTACAGAAGGAAAATCAAAAGGTGATAAGGAACTTTCCCTTAAAGTCACCTGTCTTTGGGTTTATTAGTTTATCTGTACTTACAATTTGATGCTTGTTCTTCACAAAGGCCTTCTTGCCTTTATTCTGCCTTTAGGTTCTTGCGTCTCCCTTTTTCCCCTTTTAGTGTCACACTGATCTATGGGATAGCACATTGCCAAAGCAGTCCCTTCTCTGACATCCCCACAACCTTTACTGTTGTTCCTTTGATTGTTCTCAGATACTTTTGGTCACATTTGGAAAAGATTTATCTTTCCGGTCCCAGCACATTGAATTATTCTGATTTTTGTAAGTTGAAAGTGACTGAAGGTGTATGTTTTCAATCAATTTTTAAGACTCATTCTTTCTGAGATTGCACATCTCTAAACTTGAACTTCCTTTATGCTTTGGCAACAAACTGAAAATGAGATAATTTAGTTTAGAAGGAAGTGAATTATTAACCCTAAGAGCATCACCTAATGATAACTCTGTACTTTAGAGGTCTTTGAGAAGTATGGTATGTAGTTCAGAGGACCCGCAAGGGAAGTGACTGAAATATGAGCTAGGAGCCCAGAATGCTTATAAATCATGTATATAACTTCCTGAAATTTCATGCCTTGCAAAAGACTCAGATGAGGGTACAACAGACCGCTATGTGCAGTAATTACTAAACGCTCAGATGTTAGACTAGAGGATCCAAAATATCATTTCATTTTAGCATATACAAGACCCACGGCTCTTTTTATTGCATGCTTTGGCTACGCTTCTGTGTGTTTCCAACTGTGAATTTTGACTGCACGTTAGGTATGGAATAATCCAGTTTTTCACAGCAAAACCTGTCAGACTCAACTGAACTTCCCTGATTCAAAGACAAGATGGTTTAGTTTTGTACAGATTTCACATCAAACTTGAAAATTCTTTTTAGGGCACAAAAGCTACAGCAAAACCAGATTGGAGTTTTCTGAAGCAAGTTATAATAAAGCAAAAATACGGTTAAAGCACGGTGAAAGAAGACAAATGTACCACCCCCATTGGAACAAATGACAGAATAAGGGCTTCTATTGACAGTTGCTTTATTATTGGAAAAATCCTTTTCTGGGGAGGCTGTCTTGCACAGAGCCATCCTGTAAAGGCAAAGCCTAGCTGCTGCTAATCCTGGCCTTTGGCAGCTGAAAATCTGTGCTCCAGCTCTGTTCAGCCCACTCCTTTTTGAGAGCAATGGCAACGATGACAGATTTCTACTCTGCAGCATCCACAGCTCACGCTCAAAGTCTCCCGCAATCAGACACCCTTTCAAAGGTTCCTCCTCTAACACCACTTCGGTGTTTACTGAGCCAGAATTGCATGGCAAAGCTCGTGCCATAAGGCTTTCCGCCTTTAGGTGAGACCCGTGTTTGAGCTGAGCAGGTTGGTTCAGTCCTACTGAGAGGCTAAACTGGCCATCAGCGCACTGCAGCCAGCGCTGGGGTTTGGAAACACCAGTCTGCAAACCGCAGCAATGCGGGAGCTGCTTCATGTGCTGTTCAACCATTCCCTTTGGAGTCTGGGAGATTGATGGGCAAAACAAGATGTGTATGGGCACAGCTCCCCCAGCTCTACCTGCCCATGCTCACAGATCCATCTCATAAACCTATCTTAGCCTATTTACTGGGGCCGTAGAACCTGCTAGTGTCAGTGATTGCTCATTAGCCTATATTCACGAGAATTATCCCTAAGGAAGGGGGAGCTATAGCCTCTCCTTTTAGAATGCAAATTAAGCAAAGTTTGGAACTACTGCACAAAATCACCGAATGCCAGGCTGTCATTACTGCACTTGGTTTTTCAGAATACAGTTTTAATTGCACTAATTATCACAGGCTTCCACAGGTATTTGCGGGCTTTAATGAAACACTTTATAAGAATTTTAATCATGCTCCTGTTAAAGGCAATGACAAAAACGCTTCAGTGCCATTGGATCAGAGTACACATAGTGAAGATTATTTATTTTTCTTGTATAACTGAATGATGACATAAATTTGCAGCTGTACAATAGGAGGCTTTAAACTAAGGTACTCATGCTTCATTCTATTTGGAATATTTAGACAAATAGAGCCTTAAATGAAAAATAGGTGAAGCAAATTAGTTGCTAATTTAGGGTGTTGGCAAGAATAACATCATAAAGGCATGGAAAATGGAAGCACCATGTTGCATGCTCATACGAGTCAGCCTCCAAACACCAGCCCTGCCACTGCAAAATTCTCCTGACACAGAACCTATGGCAAGGGCAGAGACAGCCTCTGTACTGCACTCACTCAAGTGTGTGTGTCTAACTTGGTCACAGTAGATAGGACTCCCCATGAATTAATAATGATAACCTCGGTTTCACCAGGATTATTTATCAGGTCATCCACTAATATGTGCAAAGGAGAGTGCTGCCCAAAGGAGTGGGTGTGAATAACAACAAAGTTTACTTTTTGGGTTTTATTTTGCACATTTACCTTGCCTATGGAGAAGTGCGAGCAGCCTGCTTCCTTTCTGACCTGTTGAGGTGTTCCCTTCTGCCTGCTCTGCACGTTTTTGACAGGGTTGTGCAGTGTGCTCAATCAGGGCTGTCACACAGGCCACAGCGTCAGGACATGTACAGGACAGTAGTTGTCACTATAGAGGAATAGCTCTTTAGCTTGTTATTAAAAAGCCAAGTGTGGGGTTTGGGTGCTGAGGAGTAGGGTGCCCTTGAGATACCAATACAGGGCAGTCAGGTATGACATGTGCCTTTCTGGAGTGACAGTGGGAGATCAGACAAGGTGGTCTAGAAACAGATCCCTGGTGTAAAATGGAACTGAACACCTCGGGTTCACCACCTGAGCCTCTCCTGAAGTATCTGCCTTTGATCCCCTTTTCCTGGTAGCAATAAAAAGGACCGGGGATGCAACTAGCTCCGACTGGTAGTGTTTTTTCTGTGTTTGCAGACTTACTGTGACATCTTCCCACTGTTGAAATCTCTCACATTGTGCCACTTCCTTTCTTCTGATTTTTTTTCTTGCTAAATCATGTTTTTTAGACTTCTGATAATCCTTAGTGCTTTCCTGCGGCTGCTCTCCAACTGCAGAAGCTTTGACTCCTCTGTAGGATCTCTTACTTCTTCCTGGATCCTTTACAAAGTGTATGAGGCTGGTCCTAGCCTTCAGTGCCTCCATCAAATGCGTGAGTGGCGTAAGAGCGGCCACATATTGCCTGTGTGTCTTATGCTAGCTGTCCTAAGGGTTTCACATAGTAACTGCCTTTAAGGACAATGGGTATTCACAAAAAAAGATCAAGTGATGAAAGCCAGACAGAAATTACAGACAAATCTGGAGCAATGGACATTCTTGTGATTAATGTGCCTCACAACTGATTATCAAAGTTCAGATTTGGTTCTTAACATTGTTCAAACTTCAAAAGGTGTTAAGTTTTATTCAGTAAGAAAGGAAGGTTTCCAAGGTTTCATGTAGTTCTGCTCAAAGAAACCCCTTCCTTTTTCATTCATCTGTTCACCGTTTGACTCTTTATTTGACCCTGTGTTTAGTTCTTAGCTAAACATTAGAGTAGTGTGGAGCATTGTTGCATAGTCATTTCTCTCTCTCCTTGAAATTACAGTCAACTCGGTTCCAGCGCACTCACCTCTAGAAGGCCATCAGTGTCTGACAACTTTAGTTTTTCATTCTCTGAAAATGAAGCCTTTGATTACAAAGGAAACCTGTCTGTGAACCAGCGCAGCACCATCTTCCTGCATCCACAGAAGAGCAGATGTGCACAGCAGCTCAGAGTGTAAATTACCCTCATTTCACCCCGCTCACCGCTGGCAATAGCAAGTCAAAATTCAAGGTAAGACTGTGTAAATGTTCTCTGGCTAAGGGTAAGGGAGGGCAGAAGGAAGGAATATTGCAGTTCCAGATAAATGTGGGCTAATGGACCAGCGTTGTTTTGTCCATGATCTCTCACAGCAGATAACAGAGCTCAAAGCTGCCAGCCTCCCTGGCCATCAGTTTCCCAACTGGATGGTTAGGAAAATTACCCAAATGGATTACTTTAGTTACTGTTTAATTTTGAGGATTTATTTCTCTTGTAGAGATAGCAATAAGCTATCGGTGTGTTGGAGCTGCAACAAATCATGAGAATTAAAACTTTTCTTCCACATGCCAGCATGATTAAACAGAGAATAGACTTTATAATATCTGTAATAATATATGTATGGCACATACCTTTAAAAATATCCTCTTGGAGAATTATCACCGAAGAGACAAAGGGTCATATTAACTTTTGGCATAGCACTTGTTCAGACCAACTGGAGTGATATTTGCATCTCTTCCAGATGAGATCCTAAAGCTGAAAAATTGTGATAGGTAAGAGAGCGTTGTTGAAATGTCTAATTTCTGCAGTAGGCACTTTAAAAAGCATCTAAATGGCTTCTTTTTCAGCTGTGAAATAGAAGTCTTTTGCACCGTTCTGGAAACATGGGATTCAAGGTGACTTCACGGGGTGCTAATGGACGAATGATCTGCATCCTGCTAACAATATCTCATGAGCAATGATGTAGCAAATAACATAGTCTATTATACTGTGCCACCAGATGCCATCTGAAAAACACGTTTCTGGCTTTTACATCCCAGATTTAATCAACTTTCCACTGAAATAACACTGATGCCCACTGTCAGAGACAGTGCGTCCCCAGCATTGACTTGCAGCTCCGTAGATGATATCCTGTTTCCAGCATGTCTTCCAACAATTGGGTCTCTGATGGCTAATAACTAGTAAGGGCTTTGTTTTTCCCTTTAGTATGTACTGATACTTATATGAATGGGGCACTTCTTGTAGTATGGGATATTTCCTTCAGTCCACACAGATGTATCAAAATTACCACCTTTGAGACCTCATGGTAAAATGGAATTCATTTTAAACGAAGGTGCTCAAGGTGTCTTACGTGCTTCAGCAACTCCCCTTCTGCCAGCAGCCTGCTCACCTCCACGTCTGCACCATGGACACCCTCAGCGCAGTCACCGTTTTTGGTCCAAAGGATGGGCAAGGGAAGGAATGAAGCTGAGGATGTATACTGGTTTCTTCAAAGTATGCTGTCTTCAGAATACACTCTCTTTTGCTTTTTCAGTTGTTAGACACTATCATAAGGTTTTCATTGCAGATCTCTTCTCCTGGAGTGATCAGTGTTGCAGATGGAGTCAACCTATTCTGAAGATGAATAGTTGTGATGACATGCATGCTTTCTCATGAAATCCTGTTCAAGCTTGCTCCCAAGGGCTTGCAGACTGTTATTAAGGGGAGAGACATGAAAGGATTTTTCTGTAAATACACTGGACTAGTGACTTGTTTGAAGTTTGAAATAAGCTTCCCAAAGTCAAGGCCTTGCTGTTCCTCCATTTTGTTTAACAATTGCTGCTGTTGTTAACTTCCACCAAAATATATTTGCCAGCCAGTGTTAGGAAAAATACCCCTTTTAACGCCCATTCCAACTGGCTAAGGTAAAAACTCTCCAAGAGTCCAGGCTCTCTGCTTAGATCCTGCCTAGGGTGAGTATCACTCAGAAAATAACTAATGACATTTTAATGAAGGAAAATGAAAACTTACCTCTGATCTTTTGCACTTCAGTCACTGGTCACTGTTGTAATTGTGTTCTTTTGAAGTTATATCCTAACAGGAGGGCTGAAGAGAGATGTAAGTTGCCCTGAGCTGTCAGAATGCAGGTAGTGCAGGCAACAGTGTGAACAGTAGTTACTGGTGATGGGCAGAAGTTAACAGAAATTCAAAAAGAGGTGAGGAGAACAGCTGGGGAGGAAGCAACTGTAAGGAATTTATATGTTTGAAATTGCATCCTATATAACACAGTGAATATGGGGACTATTTTCTGTTACATTTATTTTCATGTTGTGTTTTTTTGCCTTTATCTTTCTTTTCCCTTTATATGTATATGTAATTCTAAATATATGCATATATGAATGTCTATTTATATACATACATAAAAATAGAAATTAAAAGATATAAAAACAATATGTAATTAAAACTGTATGTATGTATATAATTAAATCCTATATATGTGTGTATATATATATATGGCTTTGGTTTTAAAACCCACCTTGGATGGAAAGAAAGCAAAGCAATGCAGAAGTAGTAACTCAAACCCACTATCTCATATGTTTTACAGGTATGAAACACCAGTGTGAAGATTCTCTGGGGGGCTGTCCAGTACAGAACCCCCTCAACAAACCCCATCACTGCTGCCTTCTCTCCAGCTTAGATGCCATGAGGCCTTGCTTCTCTAGGACAGCCATCTGCACAGTGCCGTGACCCTTCTGTCTCTTTTAAAGCATACATATTAGCAGCAAGAGAGATTTTATTTCAGAGGAATCTATTCCTTTGTCTCACTCCTGTCTCAGCTTGTCACAGAAAGCTTGGTGACCCCTCTGACTTGCCTACATCCTGTTGTAGCTCCCTGCAAACTTCCACACTCATGCAGTTAGCTTCAGCAGTGCAATACGGCAGGAAGACTCTCAGAAGCAGCCAGGAAGGCAGTATTTTCCCTGCTCAAGTAAATTTTGCTTGGCATTTTCTTTCACTGCTCTTCTCAGTGCCCAGGCAGCCTATTCCCCTGCAGGGCTCAGCATGAGCATCAGCCTGCAGATGTGGACTAACTGCACTTAGTCTGCAGCAGGAGCTCTTGGTACTTGGTACTTTTCCTAACACTTGGCTGGGAAAATTGGCTGGGGAACCAGAGCCCTGAGTCAAGGAACAAATACAAGGTATGAGCAGCAACCTCCTTGTTTTAACACCTGGAGGCTAAGCACAAGCAAAGGAAGAGAACGGGTTATTGAAGGATTTGTCTCAGAGGGGTTCTGCCCCCTCCTGACCTTTTTGTCCTGCATTATGCTTTAGTTATATATTGTCATTCTCTCTCCTTTGAAATTACAGTGACTTCTCATGTAGTGAGAGCATCAGCATCCCTGTGGGAGAAGAGGGGGAATGAAGCTAGGCAGCAGGTCCTGCCTGGCAGGAGGTTGTTTTTATCCACAGCTGGATAGGACCACCAATCACTGCTACCTCGTCTCATTTCTCTCAAGGTGGTATCCTGGCAGGCACTGGGGAAATTGCTCCAGCACCTAAGGAGAGGTAAGACTGTTACACTCTCCCTGGAGGAGTGGGTTATAAGGATTAATTATCTCCTGTTTGTAAAGCAGTTTGTATAGAAGAAACTAACTGTGGGAGGGCCAAGAACTATACACTAATGTTACTAAGTTGGTGTTTAAGCGAATAGCTCTCTCCTAGCTGTACTTTTACCAAGGAAATAGACAGGTCTCCAGTCCACCACTTTGAATCCAAACTAGTTCATTACTCCTTTGCCTGCTGCATGAGCTCGCAGTTATTCCCCACCATTCTCCAGAGTTTCCCACAGGCCTTGTTTGCCGCGTGAGCTGCAGGTGATGTAAACTGGTATTGCTTGTAGTCACACCGGGTTACATCAGAGCAGGTCCCTCAGTCCTGGACCAGCTGCAGGCAGCATTACTGTGGCCAGGTTCTATGCACAAGACCAGATTTACTGTGGTCCAGCCTTACTCTGGACTCCATTTCAGCACACAAGAACAAGTGGTGTGTTTTCTTTTAGCTCTGAGACACTTGAAATTCATCCAGATCTCTTAATTGTGAATTGCCCTGTGTCTCACAGTAGGTCTTTTTAACTCCTGTCTCTAAATGAGGCAGAACTTCCCAGCCACAGGCAGTTCATTTAAATACAAATGTAAAAGCTGTGCTGGAGGAAATGGTTTCTGCTCAGCTATTTGATTATGAAATCAAATCATTTCTCTGCTGTTTTCATATTGGTGGCTAACGGACGGTAACAGTGAAAAAGGGGGACTTCAGGGCTGGGTTTACATGAATTAAAGGCATTCATTCCTGTGTGTGCTTTAATCTCTATTGAAAGTAGTGTGTTTTCAATTATGACCTGAGCCTATGGGATTATTTTTTTTAATCTCTATAGCAATAAAGAGAAAAGCCTTTAACCCTCAGGAAATTGTTAAAGGTAGGATTATGCGCCAGTGCCATCAATTATTCTTTCTAATGCTCACAAATGATAACAAAGAGATGAATTGATGGGTAAGATCTCTACTTCAAGCAAGAGGAAACAGCAGTTACAAGTAAAAGAAAGGCATGGATAAGGAAATGGCTTAGTTGAGCTTCCCTGAAACACAGAAACAAAATGCTGAAAGCACAGGAATCCAATAGTGATTTCTGATCTCTGGTGTCACAGAAAATCACTCAAGGAGTTGTCTTCTGAGTGAAGTGGATGAATGGTTCCTGTTCTTTTTCAGAGGAAGTCAAAGGGCAACCAATACATCACTATTTTGGGGTGATACCAAGCAGGTGTTATAGGTCCTGTAGGTACCAAACTGAGCAGAAAGCCTGCTTGTGACTTAGATTTCAGTACATTACTAAAAGCTATGTATGTATTTCTGATGATTCCTTGGACCATTCCTGCTCATTCGCCGTATCAGTAGTTACTATTTCTATAATCCTCCTTGTATTTCCTGTTCCATCCATCCTCACTCTTCCGCAGGCAGATGACTCTCAGTCTTTCTGCTTTGTGGTTGCCCCTTTCACCTGGACTATGGGAAGAGTAAGTTTTGTAACAAAGCAGTACGTCAAAGTTATGTTCCTAGAACAGCAGCAGAAAAAGTAATAAAAGCCACAAAAAAAGGGAAAGGCCATTTATGCTTGTCTATAAACCATGTCTCAATGCCTTAGTTACTGTGAAACAGGGTTTATTCATACTTTGCCTTATAGCAGCTGCTTTCTTTATATTCTGCTATAATTTGTTTGGCTGTAGTCTAATGAAAAGTGTGTGTGTATGTACATCTCTGTGTGTTTCTGTGTTTTTCAGGATCTGTGGTTATGCAGTTCTTTGGGAAAATGAGGATAAGCAGCCTGCTTGTAATAAACAGTCCCACAGCTTGATTTACTCACTCTGTGTTCTTCCTTTAAAGATCTAAACAGAACCTCACGTGCACTAAACTTCTCTTTCGCTCATTGCCTCTTACAGGAGATGAATGGTGTATTGAGAGGAGGATTCAGACTTCACCTGCACCCTGCTTCATGGTCAGTGGTTACAACTGTCTGAAAAGATAGCAGTGGGCATTAACCAGAATCATACTTGTACAGCAAGTAGCCAGGTATGTTCTTTCCTTGGGTTTGTCACAGTACTCACACACGCTTTATAGGAAAAGTATTTTGTTCAAACTGTGTCTAGTGGTAATTACATCTTGTTCAAGAAAACGTCCTTTTTCATTTCTTCCTTGCAGGTTTCCTCAGTATTTCAGGTCTCGTTTCCCCTCTTCCTTTTTCTCTTTCCAACGTAAGCTTTAGTTCAAAGTTTCAAGGTATGTACTCTGTTTGTATGTTTTCTGTTTCGTGCTCCATCTCGGCTCCAGACTTCCAAGGCATTTTGCTGTAACTGTGGAATGAAAAAAACATCTGGACTGGAAAAGCATTGTAGGAGATAATCAAGTGCTGGTAAAAGTAATAACAGAGCATCTGATACTCATCAAATGTAACTTTAGTAAAGGTAATTAAAAGGAGCACATTAAACTGAAAGAGGAGAGGTGGATCACAGGATAATCCCAAGTCTTTAAGTGGTCCGTTACCCTCCAGGTTTGAGAAACGGGCATTGTGAAGGTTTATGTTTGTCTTAAATACTCTGCTGTATCTTGCACTTCACTGCAAACTGTATATTCTAACCTGCTCTCAGTCTCCAGTATGTTTTTACATGAGTGCTTTGTACATGACTGTAGACGGATCTTTAACAGCATTTAAAAGTGAATCTATTTGGTTACCTAAAAATGCAGTAAAGTGCTTTGTGAGATTGAGCCAGAACTATCTGTCATTTTCACTGACATAAATTATCCCCCTCCAAAATAATGGGAAAAAAAAAAGGAAAAGGAAAAAAAAAATAAAAAATCTGAGGCTATTCCGATTCCAAATGTGTATATGTGCATGAAGATGCACATACTGAATGCCTTCAAGCACCTGATGTATCGGCCTTTGACTATATGTGTACCTGAAGGGAGGGTGCAAAGAAGGCAGAAAGAGACAGGCTATGTTAGTGGTGCCCAGTGACAAGTGCAGAAGAAAGGGGCACAAACTGAAGCACAGGAGATTCCTTCTGAACATCAGGGAACGTTTTTCCTGTGAGGCTGACTGAGAACTGGCAGGGAGGACCCGATGACCTGAAAAGTTCACTTCCAACCTCAACCATTCTGTGGTTCTATGAGTTTCACATTATAGAAAAACATGGGTTTAGTCCTGGTGGTTCCTGTATCCGTTTCAAGCCACACTCATGATTAATGAGTGAAGCAAAGTGAACAGCTTGGAAGCAAACCTACTGATGCTCTTTCAGCCTTCTCTTCATGGCATCACTGATTCTTGTAAAGTCCAGGATAGGTTAAAAACTCCCAGACAAACAAGAGATTAATTTATGTCTACTTGGTGCAGTGCCTCACCAAATATTGGCAGAAAAGTCTCTTTTGCAGAGTAATTTTTGAGAATAATCGTATTCTTTTATCCTTCTAATTGCTTGCTTTTGTGTGCATCAGCACCATATCCCATGGATAGAAAGTTTCACACCCTTTTATCTTTCTCAGAAAGAAAGCTACGCTCTTGATCTCTGGCACAATATCTCAGTTTGGTTCTTGGCCAAAGAATTCCTGTGTGACAAAGGTTATGTTGCTTTATTCGAGCAGTAATCTACTAAGCTCCCAGTGGTTTCAATGCATCTGAGGAGTTTTGTTTCCTTATTTGAGGAATATAACTAACAGTACTTTCCTCTGGCTGCCCTTTATGCAGCTTCCCCATCTAGAAAATAATGTCTTTGTGGTAGACACAGTCTTCTGCTGTATGTTTAATGCTGTCTAACACAGTAGGTCATTCATCTTGGCTGGGAAGCCTTTGAGAGCTATCCCTGTCCAGCAGCAGAGTGCCATTTGCACCTCTGGCTTTTCTTATGTGAAAGTTGGAATATTTTGCCCAGAACCACAGCAGATCAAAACTGAAATCATGTGTTTCTTCTGAGGGAAGAAAGATCTGCACATATTTCATCCTGAGGTTTGTGGGTCTGGGCAAGGGGTTACGTTTATTGAAGGAGAAAAGCTTAGGAAGGAACGGATTGGCCTCAACAAATAACAGTAACAGTAGAAAGTGTAATAGTTAATGAGACTGACAGCTGAAATGGCTCATTCTTTTTTTGCGATATAGGCCTGCAGTGTTACAAATTGTCTCCAAAACCAGATCTTGCACATGAGAGAGAAATCTAACACCGCTCCGCAGCAGTTTCTCACCAACTCCAGGAGGATGCTGTCTGCATGTGCTCTGATATTTTGCACTGCTCGGTGAAAGCAATTCCCTCAAAGGGCAAAGGAGAAAGAAAATGAGCGGAGGGTCCCACAACTCATCTCAAGTTTCCTTTGGTGACTGTCTTCCATTTCTTTTTCATGAGGCCTTTGACAAGCAGCAGCAGTTATAAGATTTTCATTTCCTGGAACATTTCTTGCTGGTCTAAAGCTTCTTTTTTTATTCCTTTTATTTTTCTCCTCTTTTAAGGTAGATGTACAGCATGACTGAAGGAGAGATTCGTGACCTACTTTTCCCAAATCGAATATTGAGCTTTGTGCTCTTTCTGATATCCAGTACAGAGTTCTTCCCATCAGAAATCTCCTTGGGCTCGTTTATGTTAGCCTTCCCATGGCAGGACAGCAGGGCAAGGTGTAACTCAGGTTGAGAAGGGAACCCTATCATTGTACTGGAAGAATAAGAGCTTGCTTGGTGTTAATGAACAGGTCTCTGTACCTTCAGTAAATAAATAAAACCCAAGCTAAAACGAGGAGACAGCCTCCTTTATCAGTCATTTGCTAAAGAAAACAAGGTTTAAGAAGTAGAACATGTTAAAAATTGGAAGTTGTGCAAACAGGTCATGTGAATCTAGTCCATATTATAGAGACACTTAGGATGATTAGACAGTGAGGGTAATCATTTTACGTAAGACTCTCTAACCCTCCTTGTCTTCAGTAGCATTTCATCACTTGTGAACCAAGGGAACATCTGACAGAGACCGCAGCATCCCAACAATTTGGCAGTGCTGTTTAAGAACATCCCCCAGCCAGAGCCGTCCATCAGATTGCTGGGCAGCAGCAATGACATTTTGGTAGAAGTGTTTAATTATATCAATACATCAGTAGCGCTGACATTTCGAGGAGCTATCACCTCAGGATAAGCCAGCTCTAAAACTAATCTGTTCTCTGCCCTTCTCCGTCTGCCCGGACAAATAAAGCTCCATGAGTCAGATTTTTAAACAGAAGTAGTACCTAAAGAGAGGTGCAGAGCACAGAGAAGTCCATTTGGGAGCCCTGAGCAGCCAGTTCCCTCTGCAACTCTCAGTGGCCTGAGCATCTCTTTCAGAGCCTAACTTCAGTCGTGGTTCCACAAATATCTTCAGAAATCACAAGGGAGAAAGAGAAGGGATGGTCCCATAATGTAAAACACTTGAATCTGCTTAAATTAACTGGCAGACAAAAGTTAACCCAAATAAACAGTTACACTGGCCAGGAGGAGGTACCAAAGCACGTAGGTTTTGTCTCACTAGTGCACACATGTCCTGGCTGTTAACACCAGTTGGCGAGCAGTTCCATGCAGCCACTGCTGCAAAGCATTGAGACTCATGCTTGGGCTTTTCCACTGGTGCAGGTTCAAACTGGTGCCATCAGCTGAAGTGAGAAGTCAGATCTCTAGGCTCTGAAGAATCAACAGATGTGCTGCTGAAAGTGAAAAATGAGAGATGTCTTAAGGAAGTAATGTGAAAGCAAAGCAACCATTCTATGATTTGCAGATACAGGATGCAGCCATCTTGCTTCAAACACAGAGCAGCTCAGATACCAATGTTATGCAGGGTGTAAGTGGGAGTCTGTCGTTTCTCACTGGGTAATAGAAAACGTTTAATTGTCTTATTTAATATTTTTAGTCTTTACTGTTGTGTTTTCATGGCACACAATATCTCAGAGAGAAAAGGCTGGGGGTTTTTTGACTCTCCTGCTTGAAAGCAGGAGCCAAAAGAAATCTGTGGGAGTCCATTTAATCCACGGGATCTCGGAATCAGTGGGGCTGTGCTCACAGGTGTAACAGGATTGGAAAGGACACAGAAAAGGGAGCACCAAAAGTGTTGTTTCTTTGCCCCAGTGCAAACAGGAGTAGGACAGAGAGGCTGCAGCTTGTGCCAGCAGAGTGCATCCCTTCTGTGGGGTCCATAAATAACTGAGGATCTCCAGGATAAAGCAAGACTCTGACTACCACTGGCATCCTACAACCTGCTGACTCGGGGGGACAAGCAGTGGGAACTGATGCTGCTCCATTTCACAGTTCTTCTTGCTTCTTGGTTGCTGTTCTTGAGTACCAGTGACAGGCACAAACAGGGGCAGCAGGCAAAGCTCAAGAGTCAAGCCCAGATTTTTCCACCACTGCTGTCTCCACCAGAGCCTTTCCTGACTTCTGAATCTTCATTTGTGCTTTACAAACCTTCCATTAGATGTTTTTTGAACCAATACTTTGAAAGTTGAAAATCATAATATTAAATCTGAGAGGTACTGAAATAGAGCAGTCCACTGTTTAAAAAAACAAACCAAATCTAAGCAAATTCTTAAATCATCTTCTGCCTGATATTGCTCGAGCCAACAAGTAATTCTTTAATAACTAGACTAATTCCTTAGTAATTGACTAATTCCTTAGTAATTAAAACAACTTGGCAAGGGCAATGGTTTTGGTTCGGGAAAAAACCCTACATTATACTTTTTTTATACCCCGTAGCAGACATATATATCTAAGACAATTGTTCTTCTCCGTTAGAGATGTTCCCATAGAGTAAATCTTTTAAGGACTACACCCTGAAAGCTGAGGGCGTATTTCCTGTTTATGGCCATACAAAACCAGAAAGTCTCCCCTGTAGTGTTCCCAGGGCAGTTTTCCCGAGCTGAGCCATTGCTAGTGGGTTTTCCAAGCAATTCAACAATACCAATTTTCTACAGCCTAGAAATCAATTTTGGGTTTATTTATTTTGTGGAAGATGAAGAAAGTTGTTATGTTTTACTGCTGGACCTGACTCACGCTCACCTAAACAGCTTCTCAGCCCCTGTCCTCTGCCACTGACTCAGTGATGCCTGCAGCCAAGCTGTGTAGAGACGTGCTTTTGGCAATGAAAATCGACGGGAGGCTTACGCAAGCATTCATATATCTACTTAGGCGTAATGAAAATGCACTCAGGATAACTTTCCTACAGCCATTTGTTGTGCTTATATTGCTTCTGTCCACACCAACTTCATGCCAAATTCAGCCAACGCTTTTCAAGTGTTCCTTTTGATTGTAAATGTTGGGTGGAAATAGCCACTAATTTTGAGTCTTATCCTGCTCCGTGTTCTGAGTACATTTCTAAATGCTTTTTATATCACCCTTGTGGCCTGTCATTTCTTCTTTATTTTTTCAGAACCACAACCGAGTGGCTGAAGTTGAAAAATCACTGAAGGGCATTTTCTGTCTCACTTCAGGCAACTGCACATGGAATTGATGGAAAATTAACTTTTGAAGGTAAGCTGAGCTTAATTCCTGGTTTGCTGAGAAGCAGGAAATGCTGAAGACAGTTTGGCCTTGAAGAACTTGGGAGAACCTTTTAAGAGTACAAGTAATATCCTGGCAAACCTCATGGTAACGAACTTTCCTCCAGCTTGTTCAGTGCATGAATGATCCTCTTTGAAAAGTGAACAGTAATGCATGAGCATCAACACTTTTTCAGAATTACAATATAAAAAGCAAAATTACATTGGTGAGGACTTTTTATAGAGGATGGTTATTTTTGTACAGTGTGTTTTGATTAGGTGAGATGTGCCCTGAGGGGCACCAGGGTTTTAGATGGTATTGACAGGGACAAGCTTAGCTAATGAGGAGGAAAGGATGTTTGGGGAATAGGAAGAAATACTGGACAAGCTGAAAATTAACATAGCTTGGCCATCTCGAGCTGCTGAGGACCTTTGTTCACCTCTCTGCTCTTCCACTGCTCACCCAGCTCCTGACATGGTGTGCTGAAGAAGTACCTGCTCATATCTTGTGTGCCGAGTTGGAGATGTAGGTGCTTTATTTCCCAGTGCCTTTTCTCTTTACGCCTCTAGAGAGGACTCCTGAGTTTTGCTCTGCCTCCGAGGTTCCTGATATCACAGTATTTCTTTTTAACAGTTTTGCTGCCTCATTGTTAATTTCCTTGATCACTCAGATCTGTTATCTTTCAGCCACGTTGAGTCACATCTCCTGCCTTCCCTCGTTCTCTTGCATCTCTTTTTACCTAGATATAAAGTACATAAGTTTAGGATGGAAGTCTGGGTTGTTTTTTTCTCCAGCTCCAAATCTTGCTTTTTAATTTATCCCAGACAGCATCTGTCAGATTGATCAAGAGTTGCTCTGCATCAAACCTTCATTAAGCAAAATCATGGTCAGAGCAGTTGCTGTCTGGCAAGCATCAAACATCTCTGTACCTCATACTGTTCTACTCTACCTCTTTGCTGATAAATGCAGTACTGACGTCTTCAGATACAAAGGTAGATACTGCATTCACACAAGATATGTGTCTTTATCTCATGGGCTCCTGAGGTATCATGAGCATTTATCTCATAGATATTACAACTTTATTGTTAGCTCCTCTCATTCAGTCTTTTATTTCGGATCACAGTAGGTTTTACAAACCCAAAACGTTTGCCACTGACTTTGTTTTTATTCTGGATGTCATGTTCTCACTGCATGCCTTAAATTTTAGGACAGCAGAGTGTTTATCATAGTGACTAAATGATTTAAGTCTCTGTTGACACTGTCACTTTCACATCATTATAAATATCTTGGCTCCAAAGGATTCGGGTTGTGTGATGAACTCCAATAAATCTCTTCCTTAATATTGTCAGGGCTTGAAATGGAAATGTCTGCAGTAAGGAAAAGACAGAATTGCAAGGGTGTCATACTTATCTCTGCGAAATAAATGGTGAGTTTTTTAATCTTTGCCATCAGGAATGATAAACGTTTCTGCAGTTACTTATTATAGTGCTGCACAGAAACCCTCCTGGATTCTCTCTCTGGTTGTGCAGAATTATTTGGGTAGGCCGATGGGGAGTATTATGTATTTTAACGTACAGAGTTAAAATCCATGCTAAATAAATCTGTGTTTGCCCTGCCCTCAGTGTCCTAAGTCTCTGCAAGAGCAGGAGAAGGTTCTTATTGAACCAAGACCCCTTCATATTATGCTGACAGGGAAAAGTGTTCTTAAAGTAGGATAAAGTTATATCAAAACTCCCTGTGAGTGGTGCTTTTGTTTTAATACTCTGAAACAGCTTAAGGGGGCCACAGTGTAACTGAGGATCAGAGTCGACGAAGTACAGTGTCAATAAAAAGACATACTGGGGTTTAGTTTAGCCGTGGATGTTTGTGTCTTTCCATAGAGTGTTTTAGTATTTGTGAGGAATTTTTAGTAGAAATCAATGAACATTAGTAATGATCAAGTAATATAAGAGCCTGCATTTCATAGAATGGTTTTTATGGGCAAAATATCAATGTGCTGGGTTCCAGGATTCACAGCACAGGACAGCACTAGGGAGGAAAGGAGCTATAAAGCACTCAACCTCACTCATCTCACATAGTCAACACAGAAATCTAAACGCAGGCCACTGACAGCTTTAAAATGGAGCAAAATACTTTCAGCAGTCTCACAAAAACAAGGGAAAAATCACATCTAAACCTGAACCATAAGAAATAGGAAATAAAGCACAAAAGAAGCTGGGGATCTGGTGACTATTTTCATAGCAGTATAGGAAAGATGAGAGCTATATCAGCTTAGAGACAGGGATGCAGTGGCCCCCAGCCCCCTGCCATGGGAAAGGAAGCTCCTATGTGGCCTCCAGCACCACCAGCACTGACCCTGCAGGCATCTCCCCTTTGCATGGAGAGGGATGGCCTCATCCTCTCAGACCCACAGACAGGTTTCTCATGTGTTTCTCCAAAGCCAAAGCTTCCTCCGTAGGGGAATTTGAGACACAAGGCTCCCCAGGGCATGCACCATGTCTGCCATCTGCCTTTTTGCCTGAGACAAGGTATATTCCTCAGTGCTTGTGAAACCATGCATATAAACACCAGCTAGGGCTAACAGAAAGTACAGGTCTCATAGCTGTTGCGTATTGCTTGGGACTCTAAAAGGCTCATGTTCACTTCCTGGGGTTCCTGACCTGAAAGACATTTTGTAGTCAAAAATCTCATGGCAACCGGATCTGACCTTCTAAAGAACACAAGCCAAGAGACTAATTAAGAGAGATGTTTGAATTACTCTTTCTTGCAGAAGCTTGGTGCAAAGCTTGTGCCACAGAACCTGAGTTCATCATCTAAATGAGTGAAGAGACAAAACTATGACTGGAATTTAAACACCTCATTGCTACTGCCTATGTGCCAAGGAGTTCAACTGTGGAAACTGCCATAAGCAATCAGCCTTTTACAAGAGCTGTCTCTGTATATATATGAATCCAGGCAATGGATAAAACAATGGAAAGGTATATTCAGGAATATATAATCCCATTGGATTTTGCACCAGCATAGCAGGCTCTCAGAGGCTGCTTCTGTGCAAGTCCACCAAGCCTTTGACACCACAGATTAGTTCCTTCTTCCTTCATCGCTTCCCAGTTGTAATCCAGAGAAAATTCTGCCTTCCATCTTGGCTCACCCCTTTGACCAGTGGTATTTCCACAGCAGTTAATGCAGGCAGGTGCTGTACTCCTTAGCATGAGCAAGGTACATTAGTACCTCGCTGTACTGTGAGGAAATAGTTCATTAGCATCACATAAAATACTCTGCTAAACTCTTCCATTAGGTAAAGTCTTCTAAGAAAAATATTCCAAACCTGGAAACAAGACTTTAAGATAAACATGAAATGTAGCTTAAAAAAGAAAGAAGAGGAGGAGAGGGGAAATTAAATGGTACTGACTGTATTGAATGTCTCTATTCAAATATCTTGCATAAGCAGACATGTCACTTTAATCAGACAAAACCCACGAGGGAAGGTGGTAATTATTTGTATTAGTTCTTGACAGCTATAAAAAGCTAAAATGTTACTGTGCAAATTCTGTCTGAACTATTTAAACAATTGAAAAATGTGGTTTAACAGCTAAAACAAACTTGATTCAGGCTGATCTCTCATCGACATGTGGGAGATGAACTAAGCTGGCTCTTTGTACAGGGAATAGAAATCAACTGCACAGTGCCATCCACCTAGCATGGTTAAAACCTTATGATAAATAAACCCTAAAACCTCATCTGACAGTACGTAGGGTCAGGGGTTTGCCTTGGAAATTCCCAGAGGGCTTTAGCAGCCAGGCAGAAGTGCCAGGACCTGTGGATGGCGCTGCCTTGCACAGGCAGAGGATGTGAAGAAAGGCAGGAATGAGGTTTTGCAGTATTGTTTGCATTGTCAGGTCTGCTCCAGGAAAACGATGTACTGAGGAGCAAGGCTTGAAGGGTCTAAAACTCCATACCAGGACTGGCGGTAGACCCTGGGTTGGAGGCCACCTTTGGTGGCTGCTGCACCAGCAAAGCCAGCGTGAGAGAGGCTTTGTAAATCCAACTCCATGTCTTCAACCACCAAGTGAGCCTCCGAGTCAGGGGAGTCAGATTTAACCCAGTTCAGCCCTGAAACATCAAATAGATTATGCTAAGGACTTCTTCCTTCTTTCCACATGTCCACAGTCTCTGCTGTGCTTTTCCCTGCTTTGTCTTTATAACAGTCCCATAGAAAGCTGTTTTTCACTTTTTCTACTCCTAGATAATCCAGACTTGCCTCAAAACCCTCAAAAAAAAAATAGGGATTTTCAAAAAGATGAATATCTGAAAAATTAGATAAGAAATGAGTCTCTCTGCAGACAGTGGGATTAATAAAGCCTGGCTCTCGGAAGATTTGTCTTATTTCCCTTTAATGATTTCATCAGTAATTTGGGTTCCCATGTTCCTTCATTGGTTGCCATGGCACAAGGGAAAGACTGAGAACACTTGCTAGCTGGACAGCCAGGAGTAAATGCTTTACTACCTGGACCAGGAGCTCCATTTCAGTTTCTATGCCAGACAGGCCATGTCTGTTTTCAGCCATTCCTTCATCCTCACCGAGGCTAGAAATATTTCTTCAACAAGCACCAAAACTGTGATAGTTATACTTCTAATGATTTCCTACTTGCTTCCACCTACCTCTAATGACTGCAATATCAAAAGGGTCAGGAAATAACTGCAGAACTTAGAAATCCTGCATCTGAGTTCTCCTTTTTCAAGCAGAAGGATTAGTCAGACGTGACACTCCAAACACTCTCTCCTTTTTCCTCTTATCTCTTTGCTGTCACAGTTTGGAAGTTCGTCTCCACCTGCAAGCAGCTTTGCTGTTGCTGAATTGAGGGCCTAAAACTCAGTTCCTGTAATCTAAACTCAGCAGTCATTGCAGACAAGGGCACTGTCCTCCGCACATCCCTGTGTTAGGTGGAACAGTGAGATCCATTCTCATTGCCTAGTGGTCAAAAGTAATTCACTGTAATTGTTTAGTCCCGATATATGCTCGGCAAAGACATGGAAGGAACCATATAGAAGAAAAGAAGATGCTGAAGGCTATTTCAGGTTGATATATGCAGGTAGCTTTTGTAGTCTCACAAAGAGAAAAAAGGTCTTGAATTAAGCTTTATGCATGGAGCACTTACCTGAACGCCCACTAAAACACTGAGTTTCCCTGTGACTAACAGAGGCATAGTGCTCTTGGAGGACCAGCAACTTGACTGGAAGGTCCATCTCCTGATAAATGCTCCTGCCTGTCTGGAGAAGCCCCGTGAGTGTTTGGCTTGGGGCTTTAGGACAGTTTTAGGCCTACTGGAGCTCTCTCTGCTGGCAAATGTGATTTAAATACCTTTACATTTCTGCTGACAGTCAGCCTGGTGCAACAGGGACAGATTCTGTGTCAAGTTCCATCAGGGCAGTGCAAGGAACCTGGCCTGTTCTGGAAGGTATCTTGTCATCATCTTCATTTTGTAGCCTCTAGGCAGATGCTTGGAACTTTGACATCTTCCTACGAACCCTCCACTGCCACCATGCGTATTAGATCTGTGCTGTTTGATGTGCTGTTTCCTGTAAATGTTCCAGTACGTTTGCTCCTTCTAATGACTTGCTTTTCTCCTTTGAACAACTTCTTCCTCGCGTTGATTTCCTGGAGCACTTATCATTTATTGATGGATAGTTAATTATCACCAGGCAATAGATCTTGCTCAACTCCCCGAAAGCAGCAGCTGACATTTCGTGTGCCTCACTAGCAATGATCTTTCACAGTCACAGATATTCTTCGCAGCAGATAATACATGAACCTGCATTTAATCACACCGAATGAGTCGAGGATTCTTCTTTGTCTTTGGTTAAATCTCTGCCTATCTGCACAAAGCCCTGATCAATTTCCAGGCTCGTCTCTGTTTAACGAGTGATTGACTGCAGGCACCAGCTCTCCTCTACCAACGCGTTTTACCCTAAGACCAGCCATGGGGCATTTCTTCTGCCTTGCTCCCTGCCTGCAAAGCCCAAGCCACCAGACCTGCGTGTTGTTTTCCACACTGCAGCATCTCCCCAAAGGTCTGGGGAGATGCCCTGACCCTCACTGTGAAGCAGAGCCCTCTGACACACCAGTGAGAGGGAGCTGGCTCTCATCAGCCTGGATGTCTCCTGTGTGCACAGGGTAATCTGAGCCACCCTGCACCAAGCCATGCTTGCTGAGGTGGAGTTTGCTTCTCAATTGAGACAAACGCATACAGACAACAACCATACAACTCCCCAAGGAGCCCCACTACCAGTGCCACACATGCACACAAAGGCCATGAGCCATGGAGCTATCTTTGCTGCTTTTAGGACTTATTTGTATCAACAGCCTTTCTACCCTTTAGCAGAGAACTTGCTCTCCTATGGAAGTGCAGTTTAAGATGTCTAAGTGATTCCAAAATGATAGAAGTTGACCCAAAGCCGGACGCAAGCTGCTGTTAAAACGTATGTCACAGTTAAAGATGATTACCATCGATTTATGGACCCTATTGTGAGCATGAGAAACAAGATGGAAATATTGAACCTGATGGCTGCTTGTTGTGAAATTGTGTCCCGGTTTGGCTGCCATTCCTCAGTCGCTGCTTGTGGTGGAAGAGTTTATCAACCAAATCTGAAGTAGTCAGGGTGAGAGCTCCCTGAGTGAGTCAGCTACTGTTAGCAGACAGGACATCTCTCACAGTTTCACACTTGGTAACTGAACTGGTGCTCTGTATGCTGTGTATTTGGTTCACCCCCAATTGCTGCTTCCTGAATAAATTCACTGCACAGGACGCTTTTTTAGATAAGAATTTCTCCTACAACTCTGCAGCACTGTTTCATTCCTATGGAAGATTGATCTTACCCGGGGAAGTATACACGTTGCTTCAGGCTGATGACTGTAAGCCTATTGCACTGAGAAAGCAGAGGTAGACGTACAAACCTCCTGGCTGTTTGTGCTCTCCTTTCCCACATACATGAGGGCAGCTTCAGAAGTGGAGTGAAGGAGGAACTGTTCCTTTGGGCCACTCCACCTGACCTAGAGTAGCTAAATGGAGCACATTGCATGATGGTAACGTAACCACAGGGTACATGCATTTGACTCCATATCGCTTCATCTTGTCAATGGTGAATTTAATTCACTTGTTTTCCCTTAAGATTGAAAGGTGCTGGCCTCATTGGCCAAGGAAGAGAAGCAGTATTAGCTCATGCCATAGCTCCAGATGAAGGGATAGAAATTCACTACAATGTTTACTACACATTCTGCTTTCTTTTTTATTTCCCCAAACCAAAGGATGATTTTCTAGTCAGAGGAAGCCAAATCTTAAACAAAAATGAAGATCACTCAGGAAAAACAGTTCTAAGGCTTTAGAAGAAAATGACTTCACATCCCATCCTTCAATAAGCAATAGGGAGATCACAAAGCTGCTAGAGAGGTTTTCTTTGCCATGCATTTTGTTGGTAAAAGCACATGTAGTATCACTTGTGATCAAAAGCTTTCTGGACAAAACCTCACTCTTGGATTTGTCTGGAATTTCTGATGGACAACAAACGGGTTTATAATAAAATAAATTTATATATATGCAGAGACATAAACAAACCAAATCTATAAAAATGTACGCACGTTTATCTCTGAAATCCAGACTAAATCCCATCTGAAGGTTTGTAATTTATTTTACAGGGAAATGAATCACAAAAAGTAAGCTCATGCATAGAATATGGTATTTGCAAAGACCATGAAAACTGCAGTCCTTACCAAGCTAAACAGTTAAGGATGTGCTTAAATGCCACATGGAATGAGGACCTCTGTGAGGATCAGCAGAGACGTGGAAGTTTTGTGCCCACTTTTAAAGTGTCAGATGGAACTTTCTCACAAGAGAATCTTCAGGTTTTAATCAAATGCCTTTTCTTGTCATGCGTGCAGTTGGTGCAGAGGTTTGCTGTGTGATGTGTAGCAGGCAGTCTCACTATAGTACCCTTTGTGGCAGAACAGAGCATTTGCCCTCCAGGCCTTTTGCACCAGTGTGGGTTTTTTTCTCTGCTTTTAATCACTGAAATTGAAAATGAAGCCTTTATTACAAAATAAAGTAGTGAACATTGGAAGTGTTTCACAGTATATGGAACTTACAGCTTCTCCTCTTAAAAGGAAGCTATAAGGTGTGTTCTGAGCTTCTTTACCCGCTCAGAGTCCTTGCAGCTATTCTGCACATACACTCCTTCAGCCTTAGACTGTCACCTACTGAAAAATTATATATTGTCTTCCTTAAAAGTGGCAAGTGTATAGAAGCAAAATAAAAGTGAATGGATGCCTTTAAAATGCAGTTCCACTTTTCCGTCTACTCTGACATACAGCATCTGTCAGTCTTAAGCCTTTCCTGTTTCCACACATAATTTCAGTGTTGATCTCAAGACAGTAAAACTCCCACTGGATTTCAAAGAGCCCTTTCTTCTCTTCCACAGATGTGACGGAGTCTTTGTTAACCAGATCCATCACTCACCAGCCTGTAGGTTTGTGGGATCCTGTTTCAGCAATTTTGGAGCAGTTTGACTTGTAAGGTCCTCGTTGCCTACCTCCACTTCTCTACTTGTTCACGGATATCAGTCATCACTTTTTCCACGGTCCAAAGCACTTCTGTGGGTGCCTCCAGGTACGTGGTTGTCTCAGTAATTTTTAAGTCAAATTCATGTCTCCTGGCTAGACAATGCTTTTCAATGGTGTGCACCATTCCCAGTAAATGTGAAACTGACGTTTGAGAAGCAGGGAGAAGTTCACTAAGGATGTGTCCTTGTTAGGTTTCAAAGTTTGGGTAAAATGTATACTTTCAGGCCCACCTAGGTTGCACATTTTCACACCTTATAATCACCATTCTGAAGAATTGCTGTCACATCCATTGAAAGATGAGAGACATGCATGTGGTCTATGCAGCAAGCCAGCAGTGTGACTGATAAGCTGATCTTGCCTGCTCGTTTTCTTCAGTCTGATTTTATCACACTTTCTGCTACAGGAAAAAGCTGTTTCAGTAATAAATCAGAACAAATAAAACTCTTCAGCCATGAAAACCAGACTGGACCCTTGTGCTAAAATTTACTGTGGATGATTTAGGTATAACAAAATCCTGTCTTGTACTGATGCAGGAGGCATGGATAAGACAATCCAGTATAGATCCCTTCAAACAAACTGAGATCAAGATTTATGCACCAAGTTTTGAGGGCTTCTGTCTTGACATATTAAAGGATGATCCCCTCCACAGTTTAGAAATGAATTCTTTATGTGACAGCCAGAGCTGTCCCTGAAATTTCAGTCTTCATTCCAAAACCTGCCCTTTGCAAACCTATGCAAAGAATGGAGAAAGTTATGGATTTATTTGAAATCCAAATTGCAGATGGAAAAACAAGACGCTTGTTCCTCACAGCTATTAAAGAGAGCATGATACACTCTTTCAGGGGTAGACAGTTATCTTCGATGTCCTGGCTAAATAAGTAATTACATTCTGTCCCCCTGTCTTCCCCATAGGGTTTTGAATTAAAACAGTACTTAATCTGCTCCAAGGTGTGAGGCAGTATGCCTGAGTTCCAGCCTGGAGACTTTACATTCTGCAATAGATGCACTAATTACCATTATCCCCAGTGTCTGTGTAATGTGAAGTAAAAATATCTCTGCTTCTCTTCTGTCTGCACCTTCTGGGGCCCCAGAAGGAAGCAGGATTTCTTAACTCAACAAAAGCCTTTCAAGTCGCGGCACACTGATGCTCTCCTCTTTCACTTCTCCCTCACTCCTAGTTTTCAGGCAGAACTTTCTATTTTATTAATAATGTGAAGAAGAAAGCCATTCTGAAAGCTGGAGCAGTGGCAGAGTGTCTTTCTCTGTGATTGCTTGGTTGCCTCCATGGTACAGCAGATGTGCCGATGGGCTGCAGCCACCCTCACACCCTCCCTGTGGCACTCTGTGAGGTGCAGGATGAAGAAGGTACCTGTGACTGCTGATTTCACAGCAAGCCTGTGACCTTCTGTAAGCAACACAAGCCTGAGGTGAAGATTGATGTTAGCTCAGTGCAGCTGTGGGCCCAATACTCTTGTTTCAGAAGGGCTAATTGCTTACAAAACAGCCCCTGTCAGAAGACACCATTGTTTTGGTAAAGGATCACATGGAGAGGGTGAGGAGAATGACTTGGTCATCTGAAGCATGTCTCTTCCCTTACAGGAATTAATGTCTCTCCATAGCACAGCTGTAGGATTAGTTACCCTTTTTTTTTCTGGTCTCTGCATATACCCTCTCAGGAGCAGCCTGGTATTTATGCTATCCATGCCTAATTGCCTGATTGCATAATTCCCCTCCTCTTAAATGGGAATCCAGTTACAGCTTTCCATGTATGCCATCTGCTCTTACCCCTTGGCAAGTTTGGCAGTTTCCCTTTGAGCATCAGCAACCATTAGTCGACAGTAGCCAGCCAAAATTACTGAAACAACAGTATTTGTTATTTATGCAGCAGCAGCAACACAACTCTAAAGAAAAGAAACAGTTCAAAGTAGCAGCAGTTTACGTACAAATCCAATTCAGACAAAGCTCAGACGTCAGTGATGGCAACCTAGAAAATCCCATCTTAACCAGCTACCCCAGGGCTCCTCTGACTCTGTCTGGTGTTCAGCCAGATTGAAGAGCTTGAGCATCCAAGTAGCTCTTGTAAATGGGACTCAGGCATATCTGAATCACACAGAAATACTCTACCCAACTGCAAGCCAGACTGAAACTTTATGGCTTTAATGAAGGCTCAGAGTGTGTGAGCACATACGTACCCTCCCTCTTCTTGTTCTGCCTGATCAAAGTTAACATAAAGTTTAAATAACTTCATCCTCTTTTAATCAGTGATTTCATACATGATTGGGTGGTTCCAGACTGAAGTTTCCTCTTTCAGAACAGGTTACCCTACAGAGCTCTGATTTGGTTGTCCTTGCTTCTTCCATATTAACAGAAATGAGGTTTTTTGTGCCCATAAATAATGCAGTTCTGTCCCAGAAGACACTGCTTTGACACTGTGTTGACAGGAACTTGCCTATGAGACTGTTAACAACCACTGACTGTGGCACTGCACTGCCAGGAAAAAAGCTGTCTCTCTGTCAGTCGTTTTTCTACTATCCTAGTGAAAACTCAGGGTTGGCTCAGTTTTTCCTTGGTACTGCAAATTGTTGAACCTCTAAAAAACTAATTGCATATACACTAGTGGTCACTTCCATAGATGGGGCCTGAGGCAAAACACACAGATGAAAAACTATGCATCTTTTCCTGACATTTGCTATTCATGAAATTACAAATAAAATCACTAGGACCAGCTGCTCATTTTATCTGTGTCCTTCCAACCAGGCCAACTGTTAAAGTGTCCTTACCTGAAACGTTTCTCAATTCAGGAAGAACCTCTGTGGAGCAGTTATTCAGATAGTAGTAGCAGTCTTTTCCATGACTATTACATATAAGGTATATTATATCCCTCTGTGTATGTATATGGACATACCAAGGTATATGGTATGCGTGTATATTATATAGTACAATTACTATCTATACCTTCTAAAATAAAATAAATACATATGCTATTACATATTATGACTATTCTATACATACACATATATTGTATACAGGTGTATAATATGCAGTGTGTATATAATATATATAGGTAAATATATATTATATATGTACAAGAATACACAAGGTAATTTGTGTATTCTTAATTTTGCTGTTCAGCCACCGCTACATTTGTGTTCACTGGCCTTTGCTTTTCAGGCACCCACTCTGTGTAGAAACACCTGCAAATGTGATAGAGGCTCAAGCAGCACCTCTGGGTGCTACAGAGATCCTCTCAGCTCTTGAAGTCAGATGTAGGAAGCACGCAGCTCTGGGTGCAGGAAGCACCTTTATTGCCATTGGAAAATAGAGTACCATGGGCATCAGGGTTCAGAGAATACGAGCAGAATAACTTTCAACTCCAGTAGACTTTAGTGTCTGAAACTTCTACTCATTCATAATGAAATAGTAGCCCTGAAGAATAATCCGAAATACTGATGGGGGAGCCTACATCTGATATCTGACCTGTCAGCACTGAACAGGAATCTATTCTTAGCAAAGAAAGTATAAGATCTTAGCTAGGCCAATACAGAGTAGGACAAAATCTTAACGTAGACATCCTACCCTGCCAGGAGCTAGCCTAATATCAAAATGCAAAATTTAATTCATCATCTTGCCTAATATTGGACCCACAATGCATAATAAGGGCTCTAAGTCTTTTAGATATTATTTTTTCCTGAAATACATATATTATTCATCAATACTGCTGGTGTGAAGGTTCATTGGAAAAGATGGATTCCATGTGAAGCAAAAATGTCATATTCTTTCTGTAGCAGTGAGCTGAATTCATATCTCGCTGCTCCCTACTAAATAATATTCACTGAAAACCCGAGTGTAAAGGTCTTTATGAAATGTTTATTGAGAAAGCACATATCCTACCTGTAATTTCTGAAGCAAAATGAGTAGGCTGATTTAAAGCATTCTGCAAGTAAGTATGAAAAGTTAACCTGATATACCACATCTGAGGTGTTCCTGTTATTCCGGTTGAGATAATTTACAAAATAAGTATGTGCAGTGGGAGACTGCAGCATGATATTAACTCATGTGAATGCATTATAATAGTCAATAATTTAATCACTTTTCAGTTCTTGTAAAACAAAGAACATTTTCCAGCATTGTCTGAACTATGCTCGCTGTAATCAATGTGTGTTCAACTCCTTTACACGAGAGAATTGAGTTCACCACCCTGGATAATGAAGACCTACTGTATTTTAGACTTTAACTCGGCAGGTGATTGAATATTGTCTGCTTCACAGGAAAATACAAGTAGAATGAGCTCTTCAGCTGTAAACAATTCAGTCATAAAGAAAGAGTTGAGGTGTTTCTTAGTTAACCGTCTCAACTCTGCTGTATGGTGCACCAGTACTCCCTAGCCAGTTCTGGATTGCATATCATCATCCATCTCAAAAAGGGAATGTTAGTGAGGAGTATGGACATGGAAATTCACATGAAGTATTTGGTGCCGCTCATGGCCTGACTGCATTTTCTTCTCCAGTGCAATGAGAAGAAAGAGAGTATTGGAATAATCTCCTTTGTCATTTAGAAATGGCTCTTCCTTCTTTCTCTCTCCCACCTTCCTGTGTTAATCTCTATGGTTTGACAGCCCTGCAAGTGCTCTCACATGCTGTAGCAATATTACTTCAGTTTATATTTATGATGCAAAATTAAGGGGTTAGATTATGGGGTTTCTTTAGACTATCCAAAATAGAAAAAAGCACTGGACCTCAAAGTAATCAACTGATTTCTGTATCTAGAGCTATTCAGATCAATTGTTAAACACCAAGAGGTTCTGACAGATGCCACCATGACAGATTTCTTCCTCCCATGTTGTTTGCATTGCCGTAGCTTTTTTCATTTGGGTCATAATTGCATTTGGGCTTTCAATGGCATGTAGTCAAACTACCTCGTTATGAATGTTAATTTCCTGAAAATAATTGCAAACCAATCCATATTTTTAATCTGTGGCAGGTGCTTGGCTACAGCAGCCTCCTTTTGTTGTTCTTGCCATTGACATACAATATGGGATCCAGGAAAATGTCTGGTTCCCATGGCTATCTTCCCAACGCTCGCTTTGTTAAATAACTGGTTTCACCTAGCCAGATTTTGAATGTTTGCAATCATGTCCTTGTAATGACGCTTATTGCCTACCACCATCTCATAAGGCAGTTCTTCAGCGTTTCAGCCTTGCCTTGTTAGCACTCGCTCAGTAAACAGCACTCTGTGGTGTATTGTATCCCGGTGCAGCTTCCCCCAAACCTTTCATAAAGCCTGTCAAACAGCATAGGCAATCTCAGTGCTGCCATGTGCCTGCAGCACAACCATAAACCTAGGCCGCTAGAAAAAACATGGGGGAAGCAGTCAAATAGAGTAAGGCAGCAGGGGAAATGCTGTGTATGTCTGTCTACACAGCGTACAGGCATCCCATGCAGAGGTAATGGCTCTAGTTTAGAAAGCAGAATTTGTTAGCTTTTCCATAGCTAATATATTAACAGCTCTTCAGCAGCAATGTTGAGTCTCCGTGCCACTAAACTGTATATATGTGCCCCCATGGAGTCCAGCACAGCTCCATAAAAATCCACGTAGTTTTGTCTGTGCTTAAATGCACAGACAAATCCTGGGCTATTTAAAAACACTTTCATTGCACCCTACCTGTTAAAAGCAGACCACCGTAATCCTGGAGATGGGAATAGTTTAAAAACACTCCACCTGTTGACATTACTGCTGTCAGCCTGTTTCTCACAGGTGAGGAGTGAAAATGCTTTGGTTTAGCATCTTTCTCCTCCGTTTCTGGCCCATCTCCCCAGGAGTCCTTATACATTGCTAATAGGCAGCTGCAATTGAAGTCCTTTAGAGCAACCTGCTTTCATACCAGTTGACTGCAAGCTCTACAGCAGCATCGCAACCTTTCTTTTTTGTTAAGGACGTGTGATTTTTCAAACGGTTTGAATATATTTGGTCTCTTCCATTTTTAAAGGGCCATCAGGAAGACTGATTGTTCCTAGCTAATTGCAGAGAGAGAAAAGAGGAAGGGAAAGTGGTTGTCAATAACAGATATATGTGCTGATGTCTAGACAGACATCAGTGATTATATACAACGATTGGTATCTGATTTGGCAAACTTGTTCCTGTACCAAGAGACTGTGCAAACTGAATCCAACCCAGGCCTGACTACATCAGCAAGGTCTTGGTGTTCAGGGGTGTCTTTGGAGGCTGTTCAAGAAAAGGCAGGTCCAGTTGTCAGAGTATGCTTCAAGCTTTCCCCAGAGCGGGCATCACCACTGTTGGGACACCTTTTCAGGGCACAGACCCTCCCGGGGGTATGTCCTGACCATAGCTCTGCTAGGAGCAGCAGAATGGCCACTGGCTGTACCCAGAGCTGGTCTTTCTCCTCACAGAATGACAGCCTTCTCTCCTTGCTCTGCTAGCACAAGGGACAGTCTCCAGGAGGGGTTGCTGCATTCCTCTAGGGAAGGTATGGATATAACTTTCTATTCAAAGCCAATAGGATAGTTTGAGTGCGAACAGAGGATTTCTTTGCCATATGTTCAGGTCTGACATCCAGAGGAGAAGAGTGAAAAGGGCTGGTTAAGATGTATAAGATGAAGTGGCTGCCTCTCTTCTTCCGCCTCTGCTTCAGCAGTTAAGTGAAGCAGCTTCTCAGTCCCATTGAGGTTGTGTTTAAAGGTAAGAAACTCCAAGCAGGAAAATGCCTTGTGCCATGTGTTGTGTGCACACCCCACACCTGCATTCCCTCCCTCCATCCAGGGCTGTCACAGAAGTCCACATCTTCTTGAAATGATTTTGAGCTGAAAGAGAAGGGCTGCTGGTGTGTATTTAATATGGGAATATCCATGTGTAATAGTAACAGGAGTATTGTGACACAGTGGAATGTGTGCCTGATGCAGCTTTTCTTGGCAGCAGGTCTGACTCATTTCTCTGTGCCTTCACACTCATTTTCCCTGAGGAGTCTGAGTGCACACTGCCATAGCCACTCTTCGACTTCAGGTATCGCCTTGACTTTGTCCACTCGACAGATGCATCAGTGATTTCTGTAGCAGTGCTCTCTTGCAGCCTTGCTGTGCTATCTATCTGAGGCTTCTAAGGATAAAACAAGAGAAGGGAGGAAAGCAGATTTGGGAAGATGCATCTTACCTGTGCACTTCCTTTTGCACTTGGAGATCCTGAAAATTGGATCTTGCTGCTTCATTTTTTTCAAGGCTTCTTTAGAGCATAAGAGTTTCCCTTAAGCAAAGAGTATAATTGTCAACCAGACTATATCCTTGTTAAGCTGCTAAAAAGTATAGCTCTAGCTAAGCAAGGCCTTGGGATGGGTTTTCTTTTGTCTTGGGCTTCTTAGAAGGTTTTGTAATGGTTTTATTTTAAAGGGAGTCTGTCTGCATGTCTGAGCAGGGGAGAGGAGGGAGAGTGCAAAACTTCTCTGCAGTTCTGAGGTTGGCAAAATGTATGTGTGATGTGCAGATGTTCTCTAGCTCTCGCAGCATCTTGATGCAGCTCACTGAGCTCTGCCACTTGTCCCTGAATTTTCCTTTCATGCTTCCCCTCAGCTTATTTTCACCTCATTCAATAACTATTAACATAATGCTGCTGTTAGAAGCCAGCAGGGGCTCATTGCTACTCTCCTACAGCAGCTCTCTACCCTGATACACTCACCTGTCTGCGTAAATCGAGCTAGTAAAGAGAAGGCAATTTCTAGGACACAAAGACTTTAAGGGCCAGATTTGTGTCTGGTGTAAATCAGCATCGCTTTTTACTATGGAGCTTTTTCAGCAATGAGTGGCTCAGCCCAGGTGAGAGGTGCTGGGTAGGAGATTAGAAAACCTCAAGGCAATTATTCTTTATTTCCTTTTGCCTTTCCCTGCAGCATCTCCAGAGCTGTCATCCACTGAAGCATCTGGGTACCGACCTATATCAAAAAGACAACCTTGTCCAGCTGTGCCTAGTTTTCATCAGTGCCACAGCCTCAGCTCTGGCTCCCAGGAGTGGCTCTTCTCATCCTGGCCAAGTAGCTTTGACCCTTGAAGGGCTGTTCTGGGCCATGATGAAAGTGTCATGTGACCCTGATACTAAATGTCTTGTGGAGCCCCAGTTATTTAAACCTAACAGTTGAGACCCAGTTCAGCACGTGCTGAATGCACATGATGCATTTTTAAACCTTATGATTCAGTAAGGGAGCAGCAAAGCCCACATTAAGGTGTTTCTTTTGCTTCTAAGCCCAGCTTTAGTGAGCCAAAAGATCTTGCACAGAAACATCAATGTTAACCTCAGCAAAATCCAGATTCTAGGTCTTGCTTTTTTTGCACCGTGATGCTCCAAGTTTCAGTAACTGGGATTGTGGATGGGCATTAAATGGTTGTCACAGGCGGATGATGTTGTGGTACAAGCGAGTGATCCAGCATCACATCCCAGAGCCAACTGTCTTACATTAGCGAGGAAGGTGGGCCAGATTCATCTGCTGTGCAGTTCATACCCTTTTTATCTCCAGATTTTCCATTTATATTTATATCTGCCAAGAGGGTAGTTTAGAGAACATTACATTGTCATAACATTGTATTCCACTGGCAATATTCCTTAATTGTAGTAATAATACATAATCAGCCATATATGTATGCATTAATATATTAGCTGCCTAGCTTCTCCACTAACTTCTGTTACATCCAACAGCAGTCATGCTTGGCTGCCCCGTGCCCTGAGTTCAAGATAGGAGTTTCTGTGTGTTACCTGCTGGGGTGTGTGTTGGTTTTGCAACAGGAGGCAGCGGTGTTTCTCTCAGAAAGCCGTGGAGGTTTATTGTGGAGTCTCTTATTTTTGTACAATGAGATTTTCAGAGGATTGAACAGCATGGCAGTGCGTTGATGGGCTAGCAAAGGGTGAACTCTTGGCACGCTCACCAACACAGGGAGGTTTAAGGACACCTAAGACTACCGCAACCTCTGCCTGAAGCTGTGTGTGCTCAGGGTGTCAGAGAATAAGCCCTTGCTTTTGGAGGGGCCAGAGGCTGCTGATGATTTTACTGTGATATCTTTTCCTGAGGGGACATGCTGGATATGTGTGAGCTGGATATGTATTGCTCCCTGAGCAGAGGGGAGCAGCTATTGAGAGGGAAGGAAGGCCACAAAGAGGAGTCAGAAATACTTCTCTTTTAATAAAACCATTTGTCTGCATTAACAGGCAGCAACTAAAAGCAGGGCAGCTTCAGCTGGTCCCAGCTTCTGACTGGAGTGTGTATGATTTAATGCAGTGCTCCACATCCTTTCATTTACTGCTTCCCACCCAGATTTGGACAGACTTCTGAGCACAGTCCTACAGAAGGAAAACCACATGCCACAGTCCCAAGTATCAGAGTTACAGACTTGCCTCTGCAACCACTGTGAGCCAGCTGAAGAAAGGTGAGTGGTGTCTATGAAGGGTAAAGAATGGTACAAAGAAAAGCATGCTGTGATGAGCACTTGTGCTAGAAGGTTCCAACACCAAGGGAGGCAACAGTGATGCTAGCTGAAAATAGATCAGGCAACAGAAAAGACCAACAACTGCTGCTAGGCTCTGCAAAATCATTGAATGACATCTGCTGAATGACAGTGCAACTCAGTTTACAAAGTCCCATTTTGAATTGAAACAAATAGCCATAAACGATGTGCAGAATAAATGGATGGCTTTCTGCTGTGTTTTGCAAAGGTGAAATATGGGACTGTGGAAGTGGGTGACATTGGTGAAGGGGCTAACTTTGAAGCGATAAAGACAAATGAGCAGGGAGGCAAAAGGAGGGAATTGGAAGAAATGGAGCAAGAGGAACATTATTTTGTGTAAATTAAATTTAAATAAAAAAGGATGACACTGGCTGTGATCCTGTAATGCTGAAGTATTTTAAGGCCAACAGTAATAAGAGATTTATATATAACATGAGTACCCTGTGAGTGCCAGGTCTACCTCTTTTCTTTAATAACGAAACTGATGATGCACATTTATCAAGAAGACAAATAAAATCCCTTCATATTGACCAAAACTGGTAGCCTTGGTCAGTTAACATCTGCAAAGTTCACCTGCATCAAGGCGAGCAACAGCAAAATCTACCAAGAAAAGGTAAGAAAATGCCTAAGAAATGCTGGATTGCCATTTGACCTGTCTTTCAAGTCTCCTTAAACAGCTGGGTACAGCAGAGGGTCCTGTTCTGTGCCTTGCAGCTTCCAGGCCACTGTAGAAGTCGATTTCTTTCACTCCAGTCTAATCAGCTCAACAAGAGTTGCAGAGAAACTCCCATCTGAACAGTGACAGCCAAAAGGAAAACTGTAAGTCCCCTCTGTGTGGAGGGTTGTCATGGGTACTGGCATATGCACCGTGGGTGGATTCATCCTAAGGGCCAGCAGACTTTGCCTCTTAAGAAAGGGAAGAAGGAACATGGGAGTATTCGATCACATGCATTAAAATCTGGCAGCATTAAAACAATTCCTGCTGTTCCCAGAGAAAAGCCACACGGCAACGCCATTGTGAGGCCTGGCTCAGATTTTATCTGGTGTTGTCACATGCCAGAGTCTACCAAGACGAAGATGTTTATGTACTCACATGGAGGCATATGGGTCGAGAGGGCCACTGGTGCAGTCAGTCACAGAGCAGATGTGAGGCAAGACAGGTAGCAGCCACAGAGGCAATTGGTTTGCAGAGTAGAAGACAGGCAGAATCTTGCCTCTGGTCTCATGCCAGCTGGCTCAGCGAGCTTCAGGGAAGAAACAGCAAAGAATTATTAGCTCTCTGGAATAAGAGCCTACAGTTAAAGGATGACTTGTGACACTAAGGAAAACCGTACAGCTCCCTGCCACAGGATGTTGGGCTTAATGGTGTATATTTGTTCAAAAATACTTAGACTTGTTCATTCACATTCAGTTATTATTAAACATGACAGTTTGTGTGTAACTGCCTTGCCAGAAAGTGCCTGAGCATGGTCAGATGTTCATTGTCAGATGGGAGTCATTTCATATTGGCTCTTTCCTTTGCAAACTTTCCCCGTGAATTGTCTATTGGACAACAGCAAAGCAAATCCACATGGCATAGTGAAGGCATGAAATGGCTGCGTGGCAGCATGTATTCACTGCAGCAAATGCCATGCTAATGGATGTACCCAGATGCTGAGAGGTAGCTGCCCTTCAGCTCTCCTGGAGTCTGAGCAGAGAAAATCCATCAGCCCTGAAGACCACATAGGCACCTCCTTAGACAAACAGATCCTTATCGCAGGGGCAAAGTTATTAGTTGTTCCCTTGTCTGCCCTTGAGAGCGCAGTTATAGCCCATCTCTTGCTGTGTGAGCTCCAAGTCCCTCAAAGGCTTCCCTGCCTGCTTAGCTTCATGCAGTACAAACAGCCCTAGTGAACTTAAATCAGGCAACTCACAGTGCGTAACATTAACAGAGCAAGATTTTGTACGTCCAGGGCTTAAAGCTGCAGCCTAGCTCAAGAAAGGTGTCTATTTATACCATCCCATTGCCATTGTCTTTTCCTGTAGGAGCAGGCTAGTGTTTTTGACTAGTATGTGCAACGATAGGGCAGTTGTAATTGATTTTCCCATTCCAGGGAAGCAGTTGGACATATAAGCAAGTACTTTGTGAATTCCACCGAGAGGGCAGAAAAGGTTATTTATATGACAAACCGTTTCTAGACAAACGTAGGTAGTTGACAGAAAGTTAAATAGAAAGCTGCAGTCTTCAGTATGGGTTAAACCTCAGAGACAGCTCCCTTCAATCTCTTCCAGGTTTGGGGAGCCCTATGTATTCTCCAGTGGATACCTGCATGGATGGATTCAGTTAAGCCCCTGGCAATCAGCTCTCTGGGTTTAGTTACCTCCCACGGGCCCCCAGGTGTAGTTCTTGGACCACTGATTTGTGACCACGGGTTTTGCAATCAGTGGTTGTGATTCTCCAAAGTTTGGGGGCACTTTGATGTGCACAGAGGGAACATAAGTTCACTCTTCAGATCTGGTATCATGTGCAAGCCTTCCCTTTGCCATCACATGGATAGGAATTGATGAAGTCCTCCTTTGCCAGGTGAAGGTGGAAGGTGCAGGGAGCAGCAGTGGACCGTTCAGGGACACAATGTCCCGATCTGGATCAGACTGTCACCTTTCTCCATGGGGAAATCCGAAATGGAACGCAGATGCTGAGTTTGAAACGCACACGTTTGCTAACGAGTCCTGGAGCGGAGGACCCGGTACCCAACCCCGCACCCCTGGCACGAGGAGATGCCGCTGCCACCCGCATCTCTGTCCGCCGTGTGGCAAACGGCCCCGGCTGGCTTCAGCTCGCACAGACCGCTCCTTACCCCCGGGTGTGCGAAGGAGGGTGAGTGTGTGTATGGGGGGAAATGGCTGTGCTAACACTGACACCTAGCGACCCGAGCCGCGGTCAGAGCGCTCCGCACGGGAGGGTCTGCAGGGCTGGTGGTCCCTCCTCTGCGCCGTTCTTCCTCCCCGCTGAGCATCAGTGGCAGGACACGCAGGCTGGGAGCGCTGGGTACCAGGGCCAGGCTGCGGCAGCGCTTACTGCGCCGTGGGCTCTCTGCCTCCAGCAAGTTTGGGCCTGAGGACTTCAGGAGGGAAAATGGGTGGTTTGTTTTTAACAACCCTCAGTCACAGTCTGTGGAATCACTTTCTGTGTCCATGGCTGTGGTGCCGTGCAGAGAAGTGCTTTGAGTGAGCAGATAGCCAGGCAGTGCGTGTTACAGGTCTGTTTAAAGCAGGGGAGGTCTGTTCTGAACCTGCCACCAAACAGTAGCACCTGATAATCCCGTTACCTGCAGGGCCAATATGACAGGCTTTCCTGAGCTGTTCTATGCTATTATTTTGCCTTCAAGTAAGGATTTGGGGAGACACGTGTTCTTGTGCCCTCAGTGACTGCTGCAGGTACCCTTCTTCACTGATCAAAGGGGAAAGTTTGGAAGGGGGAGAAGGACGTTGGATGCAGGTACCCTGCAGATGATGCATGCAGATGCTCAAAGGAGAGGGAAAAGAGGAGCAGGAAAGGGGTTCAAAACCAAGCCAGGTCAATATCCATTGCCTGCTGTCAATACATCCAGTAGTTAAGCACCAGGGAGGCAAAAGAACTGTGAAAGGCAATGGACAAAGCTAGTAAAAACCATCAGGAGCACCCTGCCTATGAATGAACTGAGGCTGCAAATCGGATTTCCACTCATGAGAGGAGTGAAACCAGCCTTTGGAAGGAAGAGCAGGGACAGCATTATTGTAGCTAAGGTGGAGGTTGATTGATTTATGCAGCTCATGTCATTGTCGGTAGTCACAGCAGGCACTTTTTGGGTACTTAGGCATAAGACCTTTTACAAACTCCTGTTTCTACAGAGCAGGTGAATCCCCAAACCTGGCTTCATCCAAAGGACTTCCATCAAAAACATGTAGTCAGGAAAGCATCTACTGCTGCGAGACAAGTTCTTTAATGGCATGTCATATTTGAGATAGAAGGGGAAGTTTCAAGATGTCTGAGGGGAGCCCAGAGCCTGGCAGCATTTCCAAAATGAGATGCAGCCTTACCAGCGTGTTTGTTCTGCCACTGAATCTCTGATGCTGAAAACAGCTTGTCGCAAACCAGCATAAATGTAATACGGGTGAGCAGCATAGGTGTTGCTTTTGTTTGTTAGGATGTGACAAGAATTGAATCATTTTTTTGTCTGTTTTATTTATGTTCATGGCTATAAACAAGCAGCTTGAGCTTTATGGATAGGTGGTTATTGCTCAACCCCAGCCAAAGCTTTAGCAAACCAAGCACACCAGGTCAACAGAAGACAGGTAAAGGAGGGGGGTGTTAGTGTGTGTCTACAGTTACAAGGAAGAAAGCACAATGTGAGATGCTGGGACTTGCCCAGGCTGCAGCAAGTGAGATGGGAGGCAGGGAGTGGGGACTCAAGGACAGACCTGTCACCCAGTGCCAAGGGTGACTGTCACCAAATGTGTATGGGGTTGGACTGTTCCGAATGACAACAAGCTTCGAAGCTGACAATGCTGACAGGTGGGATGCTGTCTGGACTTTCTGGAGCTCATAATTAATGGTGACAGGGACTGATCCCCGAATTGCCTGACCTGCTTGATACTCCTTATCTGTATCCAGTGCTGTACTTAGGGGTGGTCTCTGACACGAAGTAAGTGCTGTTTCCTCTCTCGGGAGCCCACATCCACCCTCTGCAGCACAGTGAATAGGGGCTGCAGTTTAGTCATGTTGATTTCACTTCTGCAAGTATATTCTTATAGCTTCCTCCTGCAAAGCTCGACAGGAAGGCATCATGATGGCTAACGGCTTCAGGTCGTGCCTTCTTCTTGTAACTTTGCTTTTGTGTTATTAGGATGTGTAATGGAGTTGCATATTTTAATCATTGACCCCGACTCCTCCATGTTTCCAGGTAGCCTTCCCCCCCACACCCCATTCTAGCAGCTTTCTTGGGCTACCTAGTCATTCAGAAAGCACTGGGAATAGGTTCTCTAACCCTTTGACAGAGCATTGTTATCACTCAGGAAACGCTTGTGAAACAATTTTTAGAAGCTTATTTCACAAGGTGAAAAGCCAAGAAGTGAGCTACATATCTGTGACTCCTTGGGTCGTTTTAGTAATTACTCATTGTAATAAAATTTGGGTGAGATGCTGGAGATTAGTGAAGGCTGACAGCTGTACTCAGAGTTGAACAATAATCAAAGTAATAAACTGTATTATAGGTGTATCCAAATGTAATCAGAGTATAGGGGCAAGGGCAGCTAAATTAAGAGAGAGATCAGGCTTGGTGGTTAAAACACTAGGAAGGAGCTCAATCTTTATTTCTCTGGCTATGTCTACACCATCCCTTGGTGGTGGCCAGCTGCAAGATGCAGGAAGTCCTGAGGGAAGGTGTGGAGGGCTGGGGTAGCTGTGTTTACACCTGAAACACATCTCATCCTCCATCCTCAACAAGCAGGAGCAGTCCTTCCCATGCCTCTCCAGCCCTGCCCTATTTGAGGAAGTGCACCTAGGATGTGCTTTGCCATGGATGGACTCCTGGGGTGGGTTTTACTGGGGAATGCAACACAGAATAGCAGGAGGTGGGTACCTCCATGCCTTGGGAAAGTCTTCAGAGGAGCTTTCAGCTGAAGGACCCAGTTATGCCATGGGTTCAGTGCCTCCTGACAAGCCCTAGGGCTGAGAGGAAAATCAGTAGGTACCTCAGCATCCCTGGGGCTCAAGGTGATAGCTGCCAGCTGGATGCTACATGCAAGCAAACCCTGGTGTCTCACGGTGCCCTGCTGGCTATGTAAGGGATGCTCAGGGCTCTGCCTCACCGTCATCTGTCCTTCCCCCTCTGCCTAAGCTACACGACAGTGGGCACCATGTGGATTTTGGGATTATGGGGCTGTGCAGTGCCCTGGGCTCCTCACGATAGGTGATAAAAATGTGCAGAAAAGCATCCCTTTGCTGCAGCACACCCTGGCCCATTCCCAGTTACTGCTGCTGGCAGGCCCCCCCCCCCCATGCTCCCTCTCCTGTATGTGCCCATCCAAAGAATGAGGCTGCTGCTCCTTTTTCATCTCCTCTTCCCTTGCCGTGTGGGTTCTCCTTCCATTAAAGAGTGGGTAGGGATGCATGAAAAATTAAAATGTGTTATTACTTACTCCCCTTCTGAACTATTTCCTTCCCTGAGGGTTATCTGCTTCTTAACTCTACCTGGTGACAGGGGCACATTGTGCGTTGCTTTCATTAATCTCTATCCCACACAAACCTCAGTGCTCAGGGAGGTTATCAAAATGAAAATGCCAGACCTTTGTCTGAAAGCGTTTCCTTACCCATTATCACACCAAGGATTATGAGAGATGCAAGAAAGGGGGAGATCGGTGAGGGGTGGGAGAGGGAAGGACGTGAGTTTTTATGCAGGAAGGGGGAAGAGAGTTGCTTTTAATTGGAAAATGCACTGATAAAATCACAAAATTAATGAAGTGCAAGAGCTCAAGGTCAGTGAGCACCTGAAGATACTTTAAGCACATTTTCTAGCTGGGTTTCTACAAAAACAAGCTGCTCTGTGCATGTCTGTTTGCTTTGCCTTCCCTCTCCGTGACTTTAAAACAGCCAAAAATGAGAGGAATGGAGGCTTGCTAAATAGATCAATTTCTCTGCCTTTCATTGAATAGCCACTGCAGAGGTATGGGACCAGGCTCAAGCATTAAGTTGTTTCCCAACCCACTTTTGATGCTCTTAGCTCTAACTTTTGAAAGACACACAGCACGCCATGTGTGTTACCACCAAACCCTCTGTGGGAGGAGGGCTCATCCTATAACTAATAGAGTTAGTTGTAACTAAAGGAGATGCTAATAGCCAAAAGGGATCTACTGTCCTCCAGCTCAGTTTAAAAAGTTGCTCATCAACAGGAACAACTCCACTGCAAAGTCAGTTTCATTAACACTGCGTCTCGTAGAGCTCCTCTGCTTTTTAACACACCAAGGTAACCACAGCCTCGTAAACAGCCTGAAGACTTGAGCTTGGGAACAGGGATGGCTCCGAATGGCTCCAGGAAGATGAAACCCCCTCATCCTCATGCTTGCTCCATGTTTTTGCTCGCAGACAGATTGGCGCCGGAGGGGAGGCATGCTGCCCTGCTCTGCTCCTGGGGATGATGGGAGTTGTGGGGGCTGCTTCTGGGTCCCCAGGATCCTGCAAGTGCGAAGCCGAAGGCACTCACTTTCCCAAAGGAAATGGATCTGTCCTCCAAACAGTGGCTTTGCGGGGAGGAGGCCTCTGCTTAACAAGAGAAAGCACCATGCGTGACAGGTAATGAATAATTGATTGGAGTGACAGCTATTCACAGATGTGACATCATCTTTGGGTGCATTAGGATGCTGAGCATCCCTGGGGGATATTAGGAGTTCGACGACCCAGGGAACTCAAAGATATTAATGCATAATTTATTTTACAGGGGAAATAAGAAACCAGAGCAGTCCATAAAATTCTGATCATATCCCATTTCTTTGGTTGTGTCTCCCTCAAAAGGGTGTTCTAGTGGAGGCATTATATTCTTACGTGAAAATACCAGCTTTCCGTAGGGAACATTTTTCTCTGTGAGCAAAATCCAAAGTCATTGTACCTTAATTTAAAAGCTAAGTCTTTTTAATTATTGTAGCTCAATGAAGCAGGAGTCCAAAAGTAATAGGTAAATCAAAAGAGAGAAACCCAAAAGGCAAAACAGGCCACTGAGCTTGAGCTGCATTTGGTAACTGGGTAACAGCTTGAATCCTGGTGCTCAAAGGATCCCTCTGAAGTTCAGTCTTGTAAAATCACGCTTTCTCTCCTAACCTCTGCACCAGTAGCATGTCCTGCAAGAGTATCTCTCTCTACAGAGGCGATTTGGTGGTGATATCACCTGCAGTGCCTGGCTGTTGGATGCTTTCAGAGGCTGAAAACCTCTTTTGATACCAGCCTTTCTCTTGTCTTTAGTGGATATTCTTTGCTCTCCCTTTTTTGAATGAGTTTCCTTTGTTCCTCCTTTTTTTCCCCCTCTGGTTTTGTTCCTCTCCTCTCTCTCCTAAATTGCACAGCTTTCTACCAGCTTTTATCCTCTCTCTCTTTTTTTTCTTACAGATCTTGAGTGTAAATGAAGAATGTACCTCTTAAGGGAGCAGATGTATGAAAGTCTTCGTTTTGCAATTGGATTCACTCCTTGATTGTCAGGTATCCTTCTTGATAGTACTTGGGGTAATAGCAATGACAAGTTCTGTTCACCTTTACTTCGGACCATCTATTTTGGTAGACACATTTTAAAGTTTCATCGTGCATTCATCAAAGACAGAGTATTTTCCCAGCAACAATTATATGTAAGTATTGCACTAATTCTTTACATATGCATCATATATAAAAAGGTTCTTTTGATATTATGTAGTATCTGAATAGCTCAGGTTTTAGAATCTAGAAAACAAGAAGAGTCGATAACTGAAGCTTCTTTCTGATAACAGCCTGTTGGTACTGCCCTTGTGTTTACATTTGGTAAACTGTGTACGACTATCACCTAAGCCTCCATTCAAAGCAAACTTCTGCCAAATCAGAAACACTGCATACAGAAACACTTCAGAAGTGTTGTTCAGCATGGACTTACTTGCATATCATATGCAGTACATGAAAACTCCATCATCCAACCCCTGCTCAGAGGAAGGCTGTTCAGATGGCAGCTTCATCAGTTAGGGAAGCTTGGCACTAAGGTCTGTGGTGCAACCTAAATTCAACTCTCCCATCTGTTATGCTGCAGTCACTGAGCCCATGGTCATCCACGGGGCTGAGGGAATAAGCAAGAACTAGAGGGGTAACTGGGTAATATGGGATTTGCAGCTGATGCTGCAGAAGCCCCAGGAGCTGGGATTGCATCTAGCAGGACAAGGTAGGATAGTCTAGCTAAAGCTCTTTACTGCCATGGACTTGTGCATTGGTAGCACATACACAGTTTCAGACAAGTGGCTGTTCTTATCTGTGAAGCATTAGCTGCCATGTCATGAGAAAAAGAGGATATCTGTATTTCTTAGCCATGAGAGCATGCCTGTTTGGCTTGTAGGCTTTTTTTATTTCCTGAGAAACAGCTTACAAAAGCTGTGAGCCAACATAACACAGAAGTACAATACATAGGGATATATCTGTGTACACATTATTAAGCATTAAAGGTAACGTTAGATTAGCAATAACCCAAATAAAATGGATTCTGATTGAATCATTAATTTTAATAATAACCAGTACAGTAATTTTTGTTCCTTTTTCCCTTTACAAAGCTCTTATTATTCAGTGTGAGAATGATCAGAGAACTAGAAAACATGACCTGCAAGAAAAAATTGAACTAATTGGTTCTGTGCAATCTAGTGAAGAGAAAATGAAGCAGAGACCCGGTAATAGTTTTTAAATACATAAAAAGCTTCTGCAAAGAAGAGAGCCTTCCAATTTGTGCTTCCATAGTGGATAAGACAAAAAACAGTGGGCAAACAAATACTCTGGCAAGATATCAGAAAGCACATTGTCTCGGTTAAGGGCAGTAAAATCACGGAATAGCCTACTTAAGGGAGGTCCATCTGTAGGGGTCTTAAAGAAGAGGTTAGAGAAATGTCCTTTAGGCTGTCTGGCCTGCTGGAGGTGACATCTTAATGTCCTTTCCAGCTGTCCTCTCTATGGTTGTACATTTTACATGTATTTATTAAGACTGTTTATGTAGTAGAAAGCCTCCTGTCTCACAACACTGCACTTAATGTGGTCATTGGCATCTGTCAGGAAAGGATTGGGCCAGTCGGGCCTTTCAAAACAGTACAGTGCAGGGATTTACATTGCTGCATGATTTTTATTTCTTCATATGTGTCAGGCCTTGCTTCAGCTTAAACTCATGGGATAATACTGTGGGTAACTGACCTGTAGTGCACACATTGTGTTTAGTAGCCTCATAAACCAGAGCCTGGAATAAGAAGGGTATTAATAACACATCAGGCACCTCAGGAGTATACAACAATTCAAGAACTTACATTTTATATGAACCCAGTGCTGTGTCTTCAGTTGGGAACATCAAGGATCAAATGTGCAATCATATTTTATAAATACCCTAGTGCATGCATTAGTAGAGTTCCTCTGCTGCCAAAATATGAACTTGGGGGACCAGGCAAAAGCAGCCTCCTGTAGCATGGGGTGGAACAGAGGTCTGACAAGGTTCTGCAAGGTCGTTCAACATCCTTATACAAGGGAGTTGTGAGAAATGTCATGAGCAGTTAAAGTACAAGGGGAATTACAAACCACATAAGGCATTTGCTATGTTCACATCGCCTATTTTAAGTTCTCCTAGATATTTAATTTTGAAGCTTTGAATTCTCCCTTGAGGGAATCTGTTTCTTTGTGGACTCTTTAAGTGACTTGAGTACCTAAATTAGCTCCTAAGTTACACGGTATGAGAGCCACCCTGTGTAATTATCCTGGTATTTGTCTCTAGTGCTATGTTTCTTGTTTCTTGAAAGAAAGAAGGAAGAGGTGTTTCCGAGTTTCACACAGCTCCCACCTCAGAAAGCTGTATGCAAGCTTCATAAATGAGGAAATCTGGAAGCACAGTGAGCCCTTGCAATGATTCATCTCTCTTTCAACATGATGGGTAATGAAATGCCATGGTGGGACAACAGTCCAGGAGCCTGTTTGGAGCAAACTCATTTGGCAGTGATTCTTCACAGAGTCAACACTGTGTAAGAGCCCAACAGGCAGAAATCAGTGGGTGAGATGTGCATATCATCCTCTCATCTCTTGCTGATTTACAACACTTCACAGCCATTCTAGCAGAGACACCCACAGCTTCAATTTCTTAAATACTTAGGTAGGAAAACTTCCTAGGCAGGAATTTCCTCCCCCAAGGTTTCAAACACATCGTAAGCCTGCGTCTGCTTCACGTGGGTGACATTCCCCCAGACAAAGCTTTTTGGAAGCTATTAGAGGGATCCCAGCTTTTAGCCAGAACCTAAGCTGGTGTTCAAAGTACTTAAGCACATATGGCAAAGGCATTAGTACCTGCTTAAAGTTAACCCCTTTCCTGGCCTTAATTGGTGTCTTTTCCTGATTCTTTTCTTTTCCAATAGTTACATCAAGGCCTGCTCCACAGTCCTGCAAGGGAAATGGAAGGCTCCTCCTAATTTCAGTGAGATCTGGATGGCAGCCTTGCTTGCTTTATCTTTAGTCATGGCAACATTAGCTTTAATATCTTTAAATAGCATGTGCCAACCATTACTTTCATTTTCTACTACCTCTCTGATTGATCTGCATGGGGATTTGCTGTCATCTGTGGGTAGCTGATGGACCTTGCAACAGTATTATATTCCTTGGCTCTTAGCTGTCAAGAAGCTTTATTCCCCCCCCCCCCCCATTATTTGATGGGTTTCCAATTCAGGCAATAGAGTAATTAAGGACACTGGATTTCACATTGACTGTAACAGGACTATCCATCCAAATTTGACTTACATTACCTAATTTTGATTTTCGCCTGCAGAGCATTTACAAGGCCAGGCAGGTGTATTATCTCTGCATACCATCCATCATCAAGCATGACTAGAACAGGTGGCAACATGCTGATGTGTGTTTAATGGAACAGACGTTGGAATGCATATTTCAAAACCAGGCGAATGGTTTCCTTTGTAAGGCTGTCAAATCATGAGCAGTGACAGTTTCAGGAACATGCTGCCTCATCCAAACTGTGGCTCACTTTCATGGCTGGCATCTGCTGACCAGGGTTCTATTTTTCAGAGTCTTGCAGTCTTCACTGCTGACCATGCTTGGAAAAAGTGACATGAGTAGTCTCGATATGTAGCATCCTTGTTTTGAATCAACAGCACGTGACCCTGCATGGCTATCACCTTAGCCTTCTGGACCTTTCAGTCTACCAGCCTTTGAAACCAGTGGTAGTTGTATTTGCCTCCTGTGCTCAGCCCCTGATCTAGAAGCCAGCCTTGTGCCAGCGTGCTTCTGCTGAAGTTTCAGAGGCAGACAAGATGGGAGCATCACTGTGTTGTGTCTCCTAACTGGGGATCCACTCAGTTCATCTGCTCTCTTCAGAAAGGTGTCATTCTCCTAGCTGCGTGCCTTCCTTTGCTTAGGACAAACATAGCAAAGACTAGAGGTTTGCACAAGAAGTGGAGGCTTATTAATGCTGTTAACACTAGCTGTGATTAGATATGTAACCCAAGTGCTATCGGCCCAGTGCTGTACAGGAAGGAGGTGTGCACTTCCAAAGGGGAAGATCAAAGTGAAGTGCCCAAAGCACTCTTTGGTAGTTGGTATAAATGCTTCTTCAAGATTTCCACACTTACAGCTCTTCAGCTTTCACTCAGTGCTAGTGATGCCTGAATCTCTAATCCTTTAGACCCACGTCCAGTTTTCAGTTACTTCAGTGGCAGCGAAGTGAAACCTTCACAGAGTCTCATTGATTTCAGTGGAAGGATTCAAGCCTGTGCAATTCAATGTTCAGCTCCTTCCTCAAAACAAGCACAGCTAATCTTGGTCCACTTAGAATGACCACCTGGCTGTTTTAGTGTGACAGCCAACTGCAAGTCTCTGGCTGATTTGAGACCACAAATAAGGTGTTTTATCGCCATTTTAGAGGCAAACCCAATACAGTTTAGGAAACATTGACATAAACTCCTCACAGCTCTGAAATCGTAATGCCGCACAATATTGGCAATACTTTTAATTGTATTTATTCTTTCCCTTCCCTTGTGACTTTCTTTTTTTGCTTAATCATGTCCTACCCACCAGCATAGTCACTGTACGTGTTCACAAGCTGTCACGTGCCAGAGTTAATGTCAAAATACCATACAAATTGGGTTTGGCCCACGTGAGCACAAGGCATTTTAAGCCAGTAAAAAAACCTCGAGAATAGTCAGCAGCCATTGGGCAAATTGAGTAACACAAGGACGGAACCCTCCAAATGGAGTGGTTTTCCAAAAGGAAAAGCCTCCAATTGACAGAGATTTTATTGAATAGGAATAAAGGGACCTTTTTTATTTTGTAAGCTGGAAATGACTAAAGACGACAGAGACTTTTGTTCAGTGCAAACACCAAACAACTGTTTCATATGAGTGCACTACTATATCCAGCTATCTACCTGAATGAGCCTAATCTGGGCAGGCTGACTGCATTTAGCACCTGCTTACTGTACAGCTGTCACTCACCAAAACTTCTGATCTTTAACTTCATGTCTAAACACAAGTGCTCTCAGCTGCTTCAAGGCATTCAGCTCTCACACTGGCGTAGTTTCAAAAAGGGTCATAGACAAAGCATCAAACAAATGCAGCGGAATGCTAACACAGAGGGAGAAATGCCTGGTCCTACCCCATTTGTACACATTGCATGCCCAATATGGATTCAGGAATGGTGCAGAGACGATGATACACACTGAGAAGTAAATAGTGTTTGCAGGCATGTGAAAAAAGAACTTTGTAGAATTGTTTATACCAGCTCGAACATTAATAAGGAAGTTGATATTAATAAATGCCAATCAACTTTAATCATCTGACTGGTGATGTAAGTGATCTTGTTAGTCACAGATATAAAGAAGAAAAAGCAAGAGGTTAAGAGTTAGTGAGCTGCTTCTATGTGGCTTCCCCATAATCTTTGGAAACTCAAGCAGTGGGGAGGAAAAACTTTCAGTTCATTCCTTTTTCTTGATGGTTATTTGGTAGTGCTCTGGACACAATCAGTATTTGGATGATGTCCTCACCTCAAGCTTCATGCAGATCACAGAACCCCTCCTTAGGAAACTGCTCTGTAAGATGTGTCTTTCCACTAAGCTTTCATTGGCTTCACTCAAGAAGTCTCCATTTTGCCTGACAAAGACTGGACAGATTACCACCAATCACTGCAAATGGGTTCAGCAGCCAAATCGTGCCAGCAAGCAGCCATGCAATAATTCTTCAATCCTAAATCAGGCATTTTATTCTCTGGGAGGAGAAACCTTTTACTGTGATTTGTCTGCTTTAGTTTCTCCATGGGTAATTCATTAGATAAGATGTCCACCTTTATTTACTACACTTCAAACGAATTGGGGATTAGTTGATACCTGGGAGGCGCAGGTCTGACCCCATGTGCTTGAACGTGAAGCTCACACAGATGACTTGTTGCAGTGCTGGCTGCCCAGATGTTGCTGGCAGCTTGCTTACTGTGAGTTGCTTGTCTCTAATACTCAATGACAATGTACCTGCTGGGTGATAAATGCATTTAAATGTGCATATTGCATGACTCTGCAATGTCTTTCAGGAAAAAAAAAAGATGAATAGGAAGCACATCACCTTTTAACCTCAAAAAAGGTCCAACTAGGCCCAAAGCACCCTCACGGCCAAAAGGTAAAGTCAGCCATGAAGTACACAGCCAAAAAGAATAAGTACGATGAGAACTTTTGACTTGCCTCAAGCCGGAAATTCCAAAGCAGGGATGTATCTGACTGACAGAATGCCATAAATTTCCCTGCCCATATGCCACAGCAAATACATGTGCTTGCCCTCCCTTATTTTCAAACAAAAATGAGCCCTCAAATGGCTCTGGAAACCAAATAACTTACAAAGTGGGTTAGGAGTAGACATGAAGCAAACAAACCTCTCTTATGAGCAGTGGGGAGGAAAGTCTGTACTGTCTGGTCCAGGTGGTCGTATAAAGCAACGCTCTTGGTTCTCTGTGACAGAGTAATTGTCTGTAAAGTGCTGTTCTCAGATTCATTCAGAAACACTCAAGTAGGTGTTTTGGGAGAATGGCAGTGCTGCGATGCCAAGCGGTGGTGGACCTTCCACTACCTCGCCTTCACTCAAAGCTTGTGCTAACCAGCTGGAGCCTCTGTTAACACAACCAATTCTGCCTGGCTTTCCCACCTCCCTTACAAACAGGGGCCATAAAAACTGAGAGCATTCAGCTCACACAGATAAAACCTAAATTCAAAGAGCAAAGTCTGTCAGACTGAATAAAACCGGAGGCTGTCTCAGCACATAAGCACAGCTGTACCTTTGCCCAATTTACCATACATTTTGAAATGTACTTAAATAACAGTCTGTTCACTGCAGTCAGTTATAATGGTCATTAGAGCACTCTGCATCAGCTTTCCTTGATGCTCTCGTGAGCCTGAATAGTAGCAATTTATTACCCACGGGGCCATGCAGCTTCAATCTCCAGTGGCACAATGAGTGTTCTTTCATTACTATAGAGACACTTCACTGTGTTCATTCACCTTCCCTGAAGACAGCGAGACTGCCCCGGTGAGAATTAAGTACACAAGTGTTCCATGCTGTATAATACATTCACCAGCATCTACCGGATTTTCCCCTGCTATTTTGTAGGGTTTGGAAACAGACCAAACCTGATAGTTTTAGCAAGGGCTGATCACTTTCACTGCACCTTCACGCCCCCGGCAAACAGGGTGACCTGAAGGGTCTAGTTATGTCTCTACTAGTGGGAGCAAAACCAAAAGGGACACTTTGGAAAGCAAACACCTCACCTTCTCTGAGTGAGACAGGGTCAGCAATGCAGCAGAGCCATTTCTTAGCCAGGTGATATACATCCTTTGACACTGTTGGTGACTCAAGTGTACCTAATAGCAATGCTAAAGGGTCTCTGCAGCCTTATAGGTGATACCAGCATGCCAGGTGCTGGTATGGCATGTTCTTCTGAGTCATCTACCTTTCTTTGAAAACTCTGCCTGTTTGAACCATTTATTATGATGTATTCTGACTGTAGACCAAATTGAACTAGTTCATTTTCCTTCAGCCAGACTGTTCCACAAATAATACATCATATTGCTCTGGTTTTAAACCGTTCAAGCGAAATAGACAGAATACAGCACAAGGTTCACCAGTAGTGTTCTGAAAGGTTCCCAGATTCCTCCAACAGATCAGCGAATACCGAAGTGATTTATAAAAAGGAAAAACACTGTTACTAAACCAGTGCAGCTCATTGGGATTTTATTCTTTAGGACGGAGAGGTGACTGAATAATGAGTCAGTCGTAAAGTTTGTGGCCTGTGCTAAAATCAGACAGGGATGAGTTGCCTGTTCTAATGCACTCATTAGGGACAGGCTAAGTACATCCCAGTGTGCTTGAATAGAACAATTATTTCCTGCTGCAATTGAAATGAATTATCAAATGCCAAGTGAATAGCTCTGTTCTGAGTCATCATTCATCGGGAAAGATTTGTTCACAGCATTATAAAAGTTTGCAAGATCAAACGTTTATATGGGAATGCATTCTTTGTGTCAGCAACCAACCCTTACAGCTGTTTCACAGACCTAAATGAAGTCTGCTTTCATCTTTGCTACCAGCACTTGGAATGTACTTTGAATTACCATTATCAAGGCGTGTTAACCGTGGTGCTGTTCCCGTCACCTGTTTTCAATTTTCCTCAGTGGCAGTATTATGGAATCAGTGGATTTTGCAGCGTATATCTGCTGGGAACCTCAGCCAGTGCATCTTGAGGAGCTCAGAGTGAGCCCATGGGGAAGCCACTAGCACAGCCAGCTGCAGACCTGTTGTGGTAGGGTAAAAACCATCTCATTTTCCTCAAAGGTTAAAGTGACCTTGTCCAGCCAAATGGCAGTGAGGTCCCTGCTCCTCCCTTAAAGGTCATAGCATGCTACAGGATGTGTGGTGCTGGAAAACACAATTAAAGGCACCCTACAACAGAGCCCTTATTGTCAAAAGACAAAAAGAACCAGCAAAAGCAAGCTAAAAAATTAATCATGTCAAATTTATCATAGTTCTACTGGATTCCTTCCGATTTGGCTAAAGGCAAAGTTGATATTACTGCAGAACTTATCAGCTTTATTAAGTAAATTACACTGGAAGATAAGAAGGCACAAAAAGTAAAATTAAAAAAAAAAAAAAGAGGATGACATTATATTAATAGCATTAAATCCTGGGATTTAACATGGGCACTTTAAAATTTTATCAAGTACAAATAACCAAACCTGTTAATTCATTTCTTCTAGGCACAAAATGGCGATTTTACCACTATGATCTCCTTGCTACAGAGTACGTGAGGTACCGGGACTAAAATGGTGGATCACTTTGCATCGTCTCCTGCACGTGAGGCATGCAGACATGCACATCTCAGTCACTTTGCATCATCTCCTGCACATGAGGCATGCACACATGCACATCTCAGTCACTTTGCATCATCTCCTGCACGTGAGGCATGCAGACATGCACATCTCAGTCACTTTGCATCATCTCCTACATGAGGCATGCACACATGCACATCTCAGTCACGTGCTTGCACTCCCTAGGAAACAGCTTTGACTGAGAGACCTTTCAGTGAGTAGTAAATAAACCTTGTATTAAAAGCATGTGCACATCCTATAGTTCTGCTACTAATGCTTTCAAGTCACATTCCCTGTCGTTAACTGCTTCAGATAAAACCAGGTATGTACTCAAGAGCCTTTGAGTCAGTCTGACACACGACTTAAATGTCCTCTCTGTACCTCCTGCATCTTGGCACCTCACATTCATCCCTTTAGCCTGGACCCTCTCCTGTGAGTGTACTGGGACACTATGTCTTCAGCTCTTGCACTGCCCTGCAAGCCTTTGTCTTACTATCTTGGAGCCTTCATGGCTTTCTCTCCTTTTTGCGTGCTTTGCCTTGTGCTGCCTCAGATGCTGTTTTAGCGGCTGGTTCACACTTGCTTTTCACAGCGCCCTTGCACTTGCCTCAGACTAGTTCTTGAAAATGAAAGACTCAATGGCTCAGCACTGCAAGGGCAGGTTCACAAATATTGGGGAGAAAATGAAGGGGAGCAGGGAGGTAAAGGGCTAAGGAAGCGCTTCCGCCCAAAACACCTTCCTGCCCTGCTTACCCCTCTGGTTGCCATTTGTGGGAATGAGAATGATGCATGGGCTTAAAATGGTGGTGATCCTTATGTAATGCCAGGCTCTCTGGTTGAAAACTAAATCTATAATTCAGACTGGGGATTAATACCTCTGGAACTGATAAACTAATAAATGACATATTCAAAGGAAAACTGCTTTACGCGGCTTCAAAGCAATCCTGATCAGATTCAGGGCAGTTTTTTCAGTACCAAAAGCCAGAATAATTTCCTTCAAATTTTCTTTTAACTCTGTGTAGGACAGTGCAGTGCATTTTGATGAGTGAGAGCTTTCTCAGGCTCCCGGAGCCAGAGCTGACCCCATCTCTGGGATAATGTTGCCATCTATTGGGCTCGGGAGGAATGCAGCAGTACAGAGCGAATCTCGGTGGTTTCTGTTTTAGGGAGCAGGGAGCACCCAGCCAGAACCCTCTCCGGTGCCTCACCAGGCTCATGGACAGCAGAATGGATCCCCATGCATCACCCTGCAGTGGGTGACCCCATGCACTGGGCACATGGATCTTAGCAGTAGTGATGGATGCTCTTTGAGACGCTAGGAGTGAGAGCTGGCCTTGAAGGTGGGAGGCATCTGTTGGAGGATTACTCCAGAGCATCAGTCTGCAGGACCTGAAGTGGTGATCTCTGCTGGGATCATTCCTGCATGCCCCAGGCTCCTGCGTGGTCCTTACCCAAGGGGTCTGTCTGCCTTCATCTCCCTGCCGAGCTACTCTCTTTTTTCATGAGCAAAGGAAACACTCTAGCACCACCTTAATTAAAATGGAACAGCAGAATCGATCTGGTCACTGCTTTACCCATCCCTGCGACCCTGGGGCTGTCTCCGGCCACCTGCACAAGGGGTCATGGGTGGCTGGGGACAGTGAGTGCTCACAGCCCGCCTGCCCAGCCATGAGGAGACCTTGCAAGCTGCCAGCACAGTGTACAGAGATGTGCCTGGGAAATGGCCATAGTGACATGGACAGGGAGAGTCCCAACCACCTTGCAGCACACCAAGCCCACCTCCAGGAGCAGGGTGCTGGTTAGGGCAGCACGTAGTAAAGGGGGTACAGGCTTCAGCATGTGCTTGAAGCTTAGCAAATGCCCAGGTGCTCTCTCTGGATCAGGGCACAACTGGGCACAGCAGCATTAGTTCTGGTGCCTTAAAATGTTAGAATGTGCCCTGTATTGTCCACAGCAGGAGCTGGGATTTTGCTTGAGGTCTTCTACACTATGGAAAAATTGAGGAGAACACTTAACATGCTTTCTGTTTCCAATCAGAATTAAAACATGACAGAGAGTAATTGCTGGCTGGAACAAGTGACAGTTCTGTAATCTCTCCCAGTAGCTGGAGGAGAAAGACCAATACAATGGCACTCAACACAGCTTGAAGAAACAGTAAGAAGTTACTTCAAGCTGATAGGTACAGTACTGTGCACAGCGAGTCATTACACTTCAGTTATCTGGCTTACACCTCCAAGCACCAAAATTGCTTTGACAGACAATGCTTCTTGGGAACTGACTGCAATACTTCTCACCTCATCAAAATCACTAGCACATCCATTGGCACTTCTCAGAACAAGTGTCAAAGCTCAAGGGCTGTATATGATGTTAAGCGGTTTAATATTGGAGGTAGAAGAGTGGCACTGGTGCTGCAGAAAAAACTACAACTTATTTGAAGGGTAATACCATTTCTGGGAGGTCACAGGCAATGAAGGAGGGGGGAGAATGTAATATTTAACTTTGTCTCTCATCTCTGGTATTTAATCGCTTGCTATAATACATAATCCTTGATCTTTGACGTTTGGAGTGCCACAGGAATTGTCAGATTTTCTGAAGCATCTTTTTCCGTCCAAGAGAACTTGAGGTAGAAAGGATCAGTCAGCAATTCTCTCGCTGAATGAAGTGCTAGAGAATAAACTCAAATGAAGTACTGTAACTACATTACACAGTACAGCCACTGCCTCGTTTTCAGACTCCAGGCTCTTTGGTGTGCTTTCACCATTACTGACAGTCCATTCAAGGAGAATCTGCAGAACAAAGCCATGATATTCAAAATCAGCATCTTCTGTGCATCAGTGAAAGTGCATTTCATTCAGATAATTAGGTCCTGCTGACGTTTTCTGTGCAAGTAAGTTGAGGAGAGCTAGTGATACTCGCTGTTGTTCAGACACCAGGAAGGAATATGAAGTAATTGCAGCCTACCATAAATATAGCTGACACGGAGCATTGCTTATTTTAGCCATTACTTTCACAAAGACTGTGAAGATTATCATTGGGAATAATTGCTCTTTGTTAACCTAATAATATTTGGGTCCATGTTGTTGCAGTAGCTAATGAAGCCACATGATACAACAGGGCCAGGTACTAATTAATCAGTAAGCCAGAGGGGAAAGGGGAGCCCTGGTGGGCTGTCTCAGTGGTTATGAGGGGCAGGTTAGGCTGGCTGGAAGAGTGAGTGGTCCCCAAGGAAGTGTTGGGCATGTTTGCCAGGGGGGCATGTCTTCACAAGATACAGGTTCCCCTTGCAAACTTTGTGGAGACTTCTCTGCAGCAGGAGTTTTACTACAGCTTTCAGTCAGTGCAGCCTATGGTGATGTATCTCCAGGGGCCAAATGAATGATACTGAGAAAGTTGCTCTTTCTTACACTATTCATATCCTGTACAGTCAGTGTATTGTCTAGTGGTAACTGCATGTAACTGCTCACCAGGATTCCTGGACCAGAGGCTTATTCTTTGCTCACTATCTTGCCACATGATTTTCTCACTTCTCTGCTTCCTTTCTGCAAGGGAGAGTTCTACAGAAAGTTGTGAAACTTGGTATTTGTCAGATACTTGAGGTCTATATGCAAAGGCCCTCCGTAGAGGCAAGGGTTTTGTTGTTAAAAACATTAAAGATAATATGCAGGGCTCTTTTTCTTCCTCAAATGAAGCCATCAAAACACAGACTGTATACATGAAACTATTCCTCCTAACACCTTAGTCAGATGATGTAAAGATGGTTCATGTTAAACATATCTGGGGTAGGAACTTCCAGCAGGAGGAATCTGCTGGGAGTTTTGCAAGTCTGTAGAAGTACAATGCACAGATTGCAGGTGGTAAACTAAGAGATAGCCCTAATTTTTTAATGCAGATGCTAACAGAAGCGTGCTCCGTCTCTCCCAGATGCAGCACCATTCATCTTTGTAACCGTATTCCGTATTCCAATAGCACAGTTGTGGCACAAATATTTTTCTCTTTTCTGCCTGCAGACTAGACAGCTGGCAAGAAATAAAGTTGTTGAGATGGCGCCACGTAGTTTCACACACCAAACCAGGAAACATGGCAGAGAGAGGAAGAAGACTTGGTAAGGGTACTCTTGGACTTTTCCATGCAAAAGCAACAGGGACTGGCCTTCCATCAGGCCCAGCCATAGCTAGGCTGGAAGGCATCCAGAGCTCAGGAACAGATCCTGGCCACCCCAAAAGGATCCTGGACACTCCCATAATAACTAATGTTCAACATGAAGATTGCCCCAAGGTGGTAAGAAAACTGAGGCAGAAATACAATTGCATGCTTTATTGTCGTTACCCTTTCTGTATTTGATTTATTGTGCTGCTAAGAACAACTGTGATGTAAGATACTCCATCCCCTCCCAACACGATACAAGTTATCCAGAATAATTTGAGAACAAGTTTGAAATGTGTCTTATCTTTCTTTATGTCTCAAGTCCTGGGTATCGAGATTGATGCATTTCCCAGCTGTCTTAAATGAAACACATGCAAATGGAAGAATTTCTTGAAAGCTTTAAGTGAGCATTCTTGCTGTTTAATTCTTTGGAGAGATCCCTTTGTTACAGTGCTGGCTCTTTTATATGACTGTGCTTATGGATGATCTTTAACTGGTTTTATTTGCAGTGTTAAATCACCAAAGGGAAAGTTAAAACAGGAAGAAAAGTCTGTGTTCGCAGCATTCTAAGACGTGTGCAATAGACAACCTCTGCTTTTATCTCAGGTCCAGCTGCCTGTAAATATGTGAAGGAGGAGCATGACTCTTAGGCCTCTGAAAACCTTGATGTTTCAGTATTTTCCTTTCAGAGATGGACCATCACCCACACATCAACTCATCACCTTGAATAATAAAGGACACAAATGTAATTTCATCCTTTCCGTGCCAAGTTGCCTGAAGAAAATAAGAGTACATCAGATTCCTCTGTGGCTTGTATACTTTGCAAACAGCTTTGTCAGAATCTGACAGCATAAAGGTAATGGGACATTCCTTTCAAAGTCCCTGTGCTTACAGATCCTGTTATTATTTACATGTATAAGCTCTGAAATACTGCAATTAGTGGGATGAAGTTTGGAGGAATGCATCCAGAGGAACAATCAAGGCTTATTGTCTTGGAAGATGCAGAAGCTATTAGTGATCCCATGAAGTATTAGGAATGTTGATCCTGCTTCACAGAACAGCTTGGCACTTCCGGCTCTTGCCTTTTAGAGACAAGGCTATCAGAAATGGCACATTTGTCACATGTAATTGAAAAATGGCTATCTGCCTTCTCAGAAATTCCTTTTGTTTGGGTTTGTTGTGAGATATGCAAAGTCTATTTATGCCTGGCACATTGGAATGGTAAATTCAGTTCTCTAATGTCTGCCACTAGCTTGGGGGAAAATAACACACAGGTTCTTTCATGTGCCCTGGGGACAGGAAAAACAGCAGATCCAGAATCCACTTGTGCTGCTGTGTTCCCAGGGCATTGAGGTTAAGAACAATCTCTACCAAACCCCCCAATTACAAATATACTTTGAGACAGCCAGCTCCTGTAAATGCTTTAAAAGACAGTTGCATGATTCTCAAAGGTTGATGTCTGCAGGTGTTTGCATGCCCATCCTGTGTTTACCTCACGTGTGAGCTATTGCCACACAGTTCAGCTGTTTGGATTAACTAGCTTTTGATGTGCTGCATCAGATCAATACATGCATATGTAGGCGCCCATAAGGCATGTAAAATTGTGAGAGTGTGACTCCCTGCAATCAGCATGGCCCCCAAAACCCCATCCCAAGCCAGCACAGGACACTTGCAGGAAGGACCTGGTTTATTTCCATCAATCACAACTTGACCCTGCTGCATCAGTAGGACTGGTTGCAAAGTCAGGAAAAGAAGGAAAGTGGAATGGACCCCCTTGGAAATAACCACATTTGTGATCCCAGTGTTAAGCTGATTCATCAGCTGTGACAGATGCTCAATTTGTGGGTTTTTTTTACAACATGCTCTTGAAGGTAATTTTGACTTCATTGTGATAGAGCCCTATGGCACTGAGCTACAGATTCCAAGTATTGCTCTTCATCATCCCTTCAGAAGGGCTTTCACATCTCTCCAGGTGGAGATGAGCTTTCTGTCTCCAAGCACAGCATCTTCCCTAAACAATCAGGCAGAAGAGTCAGTATCTGTTGCTGTGCTTGAGAGATGGTGATTCACTGCGGGGGGAAGGCAGTAGATGTTGCCAACGAGCATCGCAGGCTCATTGCAGGACATGGAAATGAAGAGAAAACTGGGATGAGAAGGGAAAAATCAAACAACTTTCCAGTAAGTGAAGATGAATTCATCCTCTCTGTTCCAATCTACCATCACAATGTGTACCCATCTCAGACTCATTGTCATGCTTTCCAGCACACAGTAGTGTGAGGCAGGATATGAAGATACCAAAGCAGTTTCAGCAGGACAGCGGCAAGCTGTGTTGGTGAGGAGGCAGCTGCATGTACCCCTGTGCATTTGGTCCTCACCTCTGTGTCTCTCCCCTCCCAGCCCGTGCCTTGGTGGTGGTTAGCAGGTAGGAAATAGCACTGGAGGGTGATAGAAATTGGTCACTGTGATGGACCCCTTAAAAAGAGGCTATTGAGAAGAAAACATTCTGCTGCTTTTTGGGAAGCTCTTTGCAGGTGCCAGGACTATTTGTCCATGTATTTGGCAGTCTTTGAGGGTGAGATACTTAAGAAATAAGCTACTTCTTACTAGTATAAATGACAAGAAATCCCTGTATATTAAAACAGCACACTAGATAGGTTCTCTAGTAGGGCAAAGTCACCAAGTACTAGGCTTTTAGGAGACTTTTTTTTCCCCTGAGCCATTCTGCTTTAATCAATTGCAAGCCATGACACCATCTCAGGCTCTCCTGTCTCTCCTTCTCCGATTTTACGTCATTTCTTGCTGTGCACCCTCACTCATGCATGTGTTCAAAATCATTCACAAGTGTAAACCCAACAAGATCCATAGAAGTAGAGCACCCAGCCCATAAAGCATTCAGCCTGAAATTCTGACCTAGCTGGGAATAGACCTCATGGAGCCTTGAAGGATGTGTCTTGAAGGGCAGACCCATTATCAACAAGTACTACTACAAACATAGCCAAAACACTGGTCTCTAGAGAGCTGCACATCACTGTGCACATACAGGCAATATGATTGTGGGGCAGAAAGTTGTAAAGCCTTCCAAACACAACATGCGTCTAACTCTTGGCTTTTCCCATGAACTCTTTTTTCCCACATTGCAGGAGAACCAATCAATGTATGAAAACTTGGATCTAAGTGGAGTGCAGATCTGATGATCTGCATCAGCAGATGCTGATACCTTTAAAATACAAAACATGCTTTTAAGCTTCTTTAGAACTCGCAGTAGCCTTTTCCTGATTACTATGCTGATGCAAAAACGATGGGAAACAGCTTGTTGCCTCACTGTGAAGTCAAATAGGATCCTGTCTACCCCGGAGCATCCTGAGTGAAGATAGAAGAAAGCAGCACAAAGGGAAATGTGACTTTCCAACCTAGCAGTTCAGATATTCAGATGAGCAGGGAGAGAACTGTTTGCTTGGTTTTGCTCCCAAAACAGTCTCTATAATTTATGTAAGTACTGAATCAATGCAAAAGCCATTTCTGGAGCATGGGTCACACAACTGTCAAGAGAGTGAAATGTCTCAGTCCATTTTGGGCTCCCTCCTGCACAGCTCGACCCATGCATCTTCCATCAGCATCTTCATAGCTTCCACTTGAAAGGGAGCGAGTCCCATGTGTGTGTCTTGGTAGCCCCAAATTCACATGCTGACCACTTAAACAGATTTGCTTATTTTTCTTTAACAGGCTAATTTATCAGAGAAAAGCTGCAAGGGGAGGGTCTGGTCTATCAAGCTTGATTGGGAAATGGCTTAACCTTGCAGCCACACCACCCAGTCAAGGCAGAAGCCAAACTGGATTGCCTCAGGTAATAGTGATAAAGGGGAAGTTAGTATAAAAGGAGTGATGATGGCCAGGGGTGCTTCCTAGAATGGGGTAAAATGTAGCTAAAGGTACAGTAAAACAGTGCTAAAAAGAATTCAGGTTTCTCCTTGAATGCTTTCAGGTGGTTAAAGTGTGTCTGAGGGCACTAGACATTGTGTAATAGATTAATGTTTAGGATTATAGCTTGACAGCAAAAGTAATAAAGTGGGGAAAGGGATCCTTAAATGCAGAAGAGGTTTGTGGTTAAAAGCAAATACAGTGACACACAGGACTATCTGGGGAGTGGAAAGAAGCTGTCTGATTGCAGTCACTGTTCTGCACTTGAGGTCATCTCTGCTGCTTCAGAAAATGGGCCATCTGTGAGCACTACCTCTGGGTTCCCAAGCGTAGGATTCCCCCCTTCCCTTGGTCTAAGTGGCCACTCTACCTGTCAGACTGAAATCTGCAGTGCATCCAACTGATTGCACACCACCCCCTCTTTCCTGTGAGGCACAGAACTGTTTACAGATGGTGCTTTTGGCTTGTAAAGCAATTAACTCTCTTCTTTTACCTTAAACGTTGCTAACGCCTGAGCTAGCCTAATTCTATTGTAGTGTTACCATCTGAGGGTCTTCCACGTCATAAAAAATACACGGTTCATCCCTTCTGAACACACACAATGGCACCTCAAAGAAGAATGACAAATGTTGATTGTTTTTTCCCCTGTGGTCACAAGTCCTATTTATAGGTTTATCTTCTGTACTCCTGGTGCCCCTCTTCAAGCCTAGCACTGAAGCAGAACCTGCATGTGCTTGTCTCCCTCCAGCACCCAGACCTGCTTGCTTAACACTAAACACGAGATGAGAGGTGTATCTTCCCTCAAGAGATCCAACCTTCCATTTATTGAACAAGAGCTCTCCCTTTTGCAGGGAAGGAGGGCAAAAGAGTCATTGCAAACAAGGTGGGAGGATACCATACCCATGGCAGGCCACAGCAGCCTTCAGTAATTACAGCAGACACCTGACACTGACTTCCCACACTTACACAGGAAAGCTGTAGCAGGATATAAAGAAAATTGCTTGCTTATACCAATGGGTTTTGCTGTAACAAGATAACCCACTGGGCCTCTGCAGACCTTGATGCTGTCGCAAAGTGTCGTCCATGTGCAGAACTGACTTAATGGCTTCAGCTGGTTTAATGATCCCTCAGAAAAGGAAAGGTTTCAGCTAATAAAGGTAGGAAAAAAGACTTGGAAGCTATTGTAAGGGGGAGAAAGTAGCAGGGGTTGCCCTTCACTGGTCCCACCTCCAGTGAGAGAAATATGCCCTGTACCAAAAACACTCAGTAAAGGGTTTCTTCCAGAATTTATGAGGACACGCAAGTTTCTGCTTGGTGTTTTACACCTTGGAACGTAAGTATTTGCATGACAGTACAGGTAACATACGAGGTATCCCAATAAAGGAAAAGTACTGCTCAGCTTACTGAAAAGTGAGCATGAGCTGAAAGAATAAACTGTTCACTCACATTCCCTGCCATGGCTGTTCCATGCTGTGTACTGCACAGTTTAAAAGGAGTGATTGCCAACCTAGAAACAGATGTGCTGAGTGAAGATACAAGATCCACTGAAAAGCTGAGGCTGGGCTTCTGGTTCTTTGGCCACAAAGCTTATGAAAAGGCTTCTTTCTGCTTCGCACCTCCAAGTGAGCAGTGAAGAGCTTTCGTGCCAAGCTGTGAAAGAGAAGTTTCCTATTAAAAGGCAAGTAAAAATGTAAGGTATCTTGTATGAATCTGTACTGGGTTTGCATGGCAGGGTAGGGGGAGGACTACAGTGCTGGCTTCTGTGAGGGGCTGCTGGATGCTTCCTCTGTGTCCAGTGGAACCAATTCCAGAGGTCTCCAAGGTGAACGTATCGCTGGCTAAGGCTTAAATATGTTATCCCAGAGGTTCAGTGGTAGTGGATAACATAGTTAATGGAAGGGGGGTGGAGGATTTGTTGCGCTGGAGCAATTGCAGCCTGAGAGAAGTAACAACATGTGAGAGAAACAGCTCTGCCCATACAAAGGCAAGTGAAGAAGGAAGGGAAGATGTGCTCCAGGCAGCAGAGCAGAGATTGCCCTGCAGCCCATGGAGATCCATGGAGGAGCAGATCTCCACCTGCAGCCCATGGAGGACCCCAGGCTGGAGCAAGGGGATGCTCAAAGAGGGCTGTGAACTCATGGGAAGCCTGTGCTGGAGCAGCTCCTGGCAGGACCTGTGGCTGCGTGGGGAGAGGGCCCACACTGGAGCAGGTTTGCTGCAGGACTGGTGGCCCCATGGGGGACCCACGCTGGGGCAGTTCAGCCCATGGGAAGGACCCGTGTTGAGGAGTTCCTGGAGGACCGTCTCCTGTGGGTGGACCCACCACAGCCTACAGCTTGCAAAGAGCACTTACACTGACAAATACAAGTTCTAGCTCTGGAACAAGAAATGTTTTCTGCTTTTTTCCTTGAAGAAATAGCATTGAACAAGGATTCCTTCAGGACAGACATAGCAGCTCCCACGAAATGTGGTCACATCTTTTGCTCTTCATAAGGTACTGAGCAGTTCACACACGAGCGCTTCTTTTAAATGGTGTATTTGCTGCCAGGCTTAAACAAATGGTTTCTGTTTTGCCCCTCTTTACCAAGAGCTTACTCAGTAATCAAAGAAGAACTGATATTTGGGGTAGGGCTGATTTTGTTTGCTTGTTTACGACAGGGATGCTGGAGACTAAACTGGTTGCTTATATGGAGGATCATGTATTCAGCCCGTTGATCTCCTGAAAAGCTTTTTGGGTTTGGACTGAGGTTTTCCCTTGTTTTAGTCTGCCTTTGCTAGCAGATGTTTGATGTGATCAGTCTCTGTCATGTTTCTGGACAGCCTGACTCAGCTTCCTCGGTGGTAATAAGCAATTTAGGGAAGGAGGGAAGGAAGACCACCTACTCCATCTCTGTGCATCTGAAAATCCAGGCCAGACCCTGCACTTATTTGCTGATGGCAGTTTCTGAGGTTGTGGCCTATTTTTCATGTGGGCTGATTATAAAATCTGTAGCCAGGTTCCATGTTTTTAGAACTAATGTCCTCTTGCCGTTATCCTCGTAGGCTTTTCTTTCACTTTTAGCTGGTGTTGACCACCCTCAGGAGTAGGATGCAAGATGAAAAGGATTGTCATTTAAATCCAGAGGAATATTTATCACATTGAGGCAGGAAGAATAAATCAGGAACAACTAACGACTACAGCACTGTTTGTCCACACAGAGCTTTTATTTATCCAGGGGTATTTGTTATACTTAAGAGTGATTTACATTTCACTTTTCAACCCTGTCCATGAAACCATCACTCTCTGCAGCTGTGCTTTCCAATGCACACTTACTGCAGAGCCTGTGAGGGGGCTGAGCTGCTGTGTGCTGCTCACTCTGCTCTCCAGGTTTGGTGATTATACTTCTGACAAGGAAGCATCTGATGCATCTGAGGCAGTGCCTTTGCTCATCCATTCCTCTCTGGTTGCCTCAGCATCCTTTGGGTTCCTGGGTCCATGTTTCCAATTTATCTTGGTTTCCAAAGCAACCAAGTCTCATTCTTAGTGCTTCTTCTCAGATGATTTGGTGGTGGTTCTGCTTTCTGCGTATTCTGTGCCTGAGTTTTTGGTTTGTTGTTTGTTCTTTAAATATTACATTTGTGGCTTTTCTTCCTTCAGTGTTTGCCGTGTTTAATGGTGTGTCGAAGGACAGCTGCTGCATTATTCCCATGAGATCTCCCCTTCCGTCAGATTCCTCTGATCTTATTGCATTTGGGGATTATATCAATGAAAAGATACCATCAGTGGAAGTGACACTATACATACACTTTCATTTTCTGACACTAGCACTTCTGTTGTTGCCATTTTCCTCTCCTATGCTAGTGCAAACCTCATAGGATTTCTCCTGAAATGCTAAATTTCCGTCTCTCCAGTCCTTCCGTGCACCCCCCTGTGAAGCCAATTACTCTGGGTATCTACTCCTTGTGTGAGTTTGTTCCTCCCTTCCTTCCATCTTCTCTGCACTAGTTTCTCAGGCATTTCACAGTACAGTCAAAGCTATCAGACACCCAAAGCTCTCCATACACCTTGAGGATCTTGGGAATGATGGGTGTATATGCAGGCCACGTGTGGTATGCGATGCATCCAGCATTAGGGACTCAGCTCCAGGGAAACACAACAAAGCCAGCTTGCTTGGAGGGCAGTCAGCACAATTTTGGGTTCACTCTCTTGGCAACAACTGGGCATTGCTGTGCCTTGTGCCTGCAGCAGAGCAGTGTGGAGCTCGTTGGGTCTGTGTCTGCACCACCTCAGGGGTGTTTGCAGACACCAGGCAAACACAAGCAATAAAAGTCAGTCCCACTAGCAAAGGCAAAGGTGGGTGAAGCAGCAGCAGAGATTCTGAACATCTGTTTCCTGATGTATAGATATGTTTTTGTGTATAATAAGAGCGGAATGAAGATGTCAGCAGATTTTTGATTTGCTCTCCCTGACTCTGATCATTCTGTTTTGTCTGACAGGTGAGATGAGCCGAATTATTCCCTTTGCAAGGTGTTTACAGAATTACCCCTCTTCCTCTTAAAAGTGAGTCATAATACAGAAGCCAATGCCTTTTCTTGACACAAGGTTACATCTGGAAACGAGGGATTTTTTTCTTAGATGCTGTACATTTCTGCCATAAGGCCATCAGAGCGCTACGGACATCACACTGCACTTCGTAAAAGGGTAGATCATTCCCTATTATTATTGTTATCATGGTTTGGCTGATCGCTTCTCAGCGAGGCGATAGGCACACGTTGTGGCTGAGGGCTGGGGCTGGCAGGATGGAGAGCCGCTGGACAGCAGGGGGCAAGAGAGCTCCAGCAATGCTCTGCGGGCGGAGAGCAGCCGCGGCCGCCCGCTGCCTGCGCAGCCCCGACTCGCGGTGATGGGCGCGGGGGGACAACGGAGAGCTGCGGCCGGGGTAGGGGAGAGGAGTGGTGGAACAGCGGCAGGGAGGATGTGGGATGGAAGGGATGACGGCGGGGAGTGCTCTCTTATTCTGCGCCCAATCATGCAGTCTGCCTCTGCCTTGTTCTCTCCGTTGGTGCTGCTGTTGTGGTGTCGTTCAGGCTCTCTGGAGCTGTATTTGGAGAAATGAAGTCGCTGTTGAAGTGTTTGTAATTCTCAGTGTTTCCATGTGCATCCCTGGGAGCTGTTGTATCCTTGCTACGTGCAAAAAAAAAAAGCCCTTCTGCATGTTGTGTCGGTTTAAGGCTGTGCATGGTCCTGTTTGCCTTCCTAAAACAGAAAGAACCCCTAGCTGAAGTATGAATCCTCTCGTTGTTTGTTGCCATAATCAGCTGGGCAGCAGAGGTCACATTAAGAAGTGTCTCCCACCCAAACCGTTCCATGGTTCTATGTCCATTATAAAGCAGCTCTTCTTTACATTACTGCAGTACACCTGCCAGGAAAGCATGGCCCATCTCTCAGTCACTGGGACTTCATTTCCATTCTGTAAATTGGTGGAATGTTGCCTTCTCTTTGGTTAGCTCCCTGTTTGTGGCTTAGCTTGAAAAGCCTCTAACATTCCTTTACAGCAGCTTTTCAGCAACAAATTCTCTTAAAAGGTATTTTACCTTTGAAACATCTCTAATGGAGGAAATTTGGGAAGGGAAATGGAACAAAAAAACCTTTATGTCTGAAGAGAGACAGGATCTTGCTTTGTTGGGTTTGTAAGCTGGAATTTTCACAATGTCCCATTTTCTTATGCGCCTTCATTTAGGAAATGAATATGCAGGGAATTTGGAGAAAGTTTAGGGAAATAAAGGTAAGGGAGGAGGACACTATCCTGGCCCTTTCCAAGCTTCAGTATTGATGGAGAGAGCATATTTCCCCTTTTATTAGCCATTATACACACTGTTTACTTCAAGGATGTGGAAATTCATATTTATCATATACATCACTTGTTATTGTTCTTACTTCCTGACTGACTGAAAAAGGAAATTAAGCTGTGCTGAATGACTTGTGTTACTGATAGGACAGGAAAAGAACGAACCTCACAGAAACAGCCTAAACCATTATAGAACTATGGTCCTTAAAGGTATTGCTGGTAGAGGTATTGCTTTAGCTGCACTAAAACTCTGAGGACACAGAAAGGCAAGGTTGGGAGGGAGAGGTAATATGTTTTATATAGATTAATTCCTACTGATGGGCATCTTTGGGTACTTTGGTACATCTCGCAGGTCATTTGAGCCCATACAGAGTCTATAAGCATCACTTTACTTTTACTATAGGAGGTGTCATGAATGGGCCGCATCCCTTGGAAAGGTGTTTTTTTTCTGTGCCTTTAACACTACAACATGACAGCTGCCGGTGGTTTCACTTGCATGGAGTCCCACTGCAGTGGGAAGTGGGAGCTCCCGGGTTACTGCAGCTTACTGGAGATGTTTCTGCAGCTGAGTGCTTTGCCTGCTTCTGCCTGGACATGTGCATCTCCTAATGCTGTCAGCCAGACTCCAGACTCTTCCTCTTCAACCGCTATTGCTCACAGCAAGGCCTGAGGGCAATTCACACTCCAACGCCTGCAGATATGCCTTCATGGTTTCAGGCCTTTATAAATACTGTCTGTTAAATTTTTACAGCTGCAACTTTACCAGCTATTTGGATTCTTCCTTATGGTCCCTGTTCAGTCAACAGCGTTCTTTGAATCAAGCTGTATAGGCTTTGAAAAAGAAACTTCACCCGTTACTGCAGTCCAGGTTAGGAATTCCTCTTTTCCAAGTTAATGTGCTGAATCTCCTCTTTACATTAATAAAGGCATATGGGAAGAGAGGAAAGCAACCTCTCTATTTCATGCTAGGAGTTGTGACATTTGAAGGCTGCACATGTAAACATCTATCTCCTCTAGGAAGCCTTGCTGTTTCTCCTAGCTGTGGGGAGAAGATGGAGGCCATAAGTTGATTCTATTTTGGCCCAAACAGCCTGTGGAAAGCAACACAGTTTCCTGTGAAAACACAAAGATTCTGTAGCCTTCTGAGCCCACCAGTGTCTGCAGAGCAGTGTCACACAGCCAGTCTCCCTCAGTAGCTGCATGCACATGGTTCCAGGCAGGAACAGCAAGGGTGGGCAATGGCACTTGGGGCAAGCTGACATTTTGCTTGTGAGATTTTGCACTGGTGAAAGCAATGTTGTCCCTTTGGGACCTGTTTCTCACACAGGACAGTAAGGACAACGCACAGGGGTGACATTTATAGCTTGGTGTGTCTACAGGAGGCAATGGGGAACAGGTTGTGGTGGTGGCATCAGAGCCAGCTGCTGCTTGCTTGCTGTTCATCAGTCAGCAAGTGTTCCCTGGACAGAATTGTTCAGACTTGTCTCATTGGCCGCAGTTTGTTCCCAGAGTGTTTTTTTAGCCTCAGTATATCCTGCTATCCCCCATAGCTTACAGATGCCTTCAGACCAAGAAACAACAGCTGAAACAACCCCTCATTTTCAGTCAGCTGTAGAGCAGAAACAACCTTATTCAACTTTCTGAGGCTTAAATTCACAGGCTGCCCTTTACCTGTCAAGGTGTGATTTTCAGCTACTGACCGCCCTTGCTCAAAACACGCATAGGAACAAGACCCAGCAGCTGCAGTCTGACTGAGAGCATGGACGTTTGTCCAAGTATGCTGTGAGATGTTATACAAAGCAATCCTGACCATGGTTTGGGATGCTGTCACTTGATGTTGCCTGTCACCTTCTTTAACCACTTTCCTGGTCTTCTACACGTAGATTCCCAGGAGCAGAAGATGATCATTTTTCTTCTGTCCTAGCACCTACTGGTAAGACTGGTCAGTCAGAATAAGAACAGTCATGTCATAAGGCAAATGCATGCAGTGCTTCAGAGTAGCACTTGTCTTCTACACTCACCATCTGTGTTACAAGACCTGGCTGTACCTCAGGCAGTCCCAGTTTTCTTGTAGGAGCTCAGGAGTCTGTCACTTTTTCAGTTACTTTTCCAGATGTAGATGCTATAACATCCTGAAACACAGCAAAGGATTAATAGCAAAGGGCAGCACAGCTCCTTGCAGTTATGGGCACCAACCGCTGTAGTGCCTTCCCAGAGTGTTGCATCATATCTTCACAGTAGCTGGCAGTGGAGAGCAAAGCTAGATGTCTTCCAGTTCCTGATCTAGGCATAGCTATGGAACACAGATATCTATTTATCCTCATGCTAGCATTGCTCTTCAGCTTAAATGACTCTTCCTTTTTCCTTCCTCTGTGTGTTACAGACAGCAACTGTGCTTTCCACCTCCGCTTTGCTGAAGCGTCCAAATCCTTCCACCGCGGGAAGCAAATACCATAGGTCTTTGAGGCAGTGGCTGCACAACAGTATTTGTGACCCATTTGTCCTAAGATTCTGGGTTTTAGATGCAGAAGGTCTTATCAAAGGTAGACCTGCAGCTGGCTTGAGGGTGGTGCTTCCTGGCCAGAGACAGTTGATCATCAACAGCATCCAGATGGTTTGTGACTGGGCCTAGTGATGATGCACATACTTGGGGAATTTCTAGGCTTTGTTCATGATTCATTCAGCTTTGACTTCTCCTGCTAGGAAGGGAAGATCTCACAAAACATAGTAATAGTTTGCATTATAGGGCACTTTACACACAGCTTTACACCAATTGAACTGGAGATTCTGAGATGGCTCCTTTATTGGAACATCATAGTGTTACATCATGAGGTTGGATCTATATTTTTTTCCTCTTCTGCTGTGTGGAAGCAGTGGCTCACAGGAACCTTTTATAAGATTTGTTTAAGCTATCTTCAAGGCCATTTGCTGCTGCAGTGGGAAAGGGCTTAGCTTGCCTTCCAGTCTGCCATTCTGCTTGCATGCCTGCTTTAATAATGGCAGTAATGCAAACTGGCACCCTCCTTTTATTCCAAAGGCAGCTGACTTTTTACAACCTGACACCAGGTTTGCATCTTAGAATACAACTGCTGCCATTCAAATGAGTGATAAGGAATGCAGCAGAGCATCCTTTTAGCATGACGAACATATGCATTTACTGTTGGTACTTCAATGATAACGAGATGCATCTTACCAGTGTGTTATGTGCACATCTGCAACATCCTTAAGATATTGGTCCCTCTGCGGCTAACTGACAGGAGTATGCTCTACTCAGAGGATTTAGTGGCAGTTTCATGGTCAAGTTCTGCATATTGCTCACTATCACTGTGCTTGGTATATTCTGAAGAGATTTCATGTAATAGGTTGGGGTTTGTTCTGCTTTTCATGGAGGAGAAACTTGTAGAAACTTAAAAGACCAAATGTACTCAGCTACATTGCAGCACTGCTAGCAGCCACACATAGTTAGCACAGACTGTCTTCTCTTGGTGTTATCACCCTGCTCACACTCTGCCTTTCCCTATGGGCTGATGGCTGCTTTAAACCCCCACAAGCTCCTGCCCCTCGGGCCATGCTCTGCTTTTACCTCTGAGCTGCTGGGGACGGGGCACACAGTCATGCAGGCCAGTGTGGTGTGTCTGTGTCCTCCCAGCACTTGTGAGCATCCCAGCTGCAGGCTGCATGCCCAGCTCTCTGCCTGCGCCTGCAAGCAAGTTCAGCTGGTCGGACCCTTTAACACAGACAACTGAGAATTAGTGCATTGCCTTTTCTTTGTACCAAGTTTATGCTTTCACATTAAATTACTGAAGAGACAGCTGTGAGATCGAACTGCAGTGTTGAGCTGCCATGCAGAAGTGCAAAAGTGACGACTCTGAAAAGAGCGGTTCCTCACCTGAACGGGGCCTTTAGCATTAAGTCAGCACAAATCCCACTGAGAGCTCTTGGGACTGAGCTCAGCTGAGGTGAAGGAATGTGTCGGGGGGTGCGTGCCCAGCGGTGCATGAGCGCACAGACGCAGTAAGAGCAGCCAGGCATGGTGCTGTAGGTTTGCCGTGTGATTCCGAGTGTATCCATGCAGACCCTGATCCGCAGGGGGGTCAGCAAGCAGCAGGGCAGAGCTGCAGCCTCCCCGCAGGGCACAGGGCTGAGGGCCATCCCTGGGGACGTGGCCAGGGCAGACCCCTGTGCTGCACATTGGGGGTATAACTCCCATTGACTCCTGCGGCAGGGAGACATCAACATAGATACAGTGGTGATAACCTCTGCCTTCATGAAGGTGAGGCAAGTGGTGGTGTTATGAGGGATGTCAGGCTCTCAGACATGGGTAAAAGATACTCGATGCATGTGACAAGGACTGCATGTAGACTGTATGTAAATCTCTTGACTAACTGATGCAAATGGGGTAAAAACTGGCAAGCAGTCAGGCATGCAAGCACACTTTTCTGCTCCATAAGCCTGTAAACTTGCTCTTCCTTACTATTGTAAACCATCCCTGCTGCAATCCTACCACCGATCTATACAGAAATTAATTTGAATCACTGTGGTATTCTGTAGATGAGTACAACTTAAATGTCAAAGAAATGTGTGGCGGTAAAGATGGAGCTGTGGTTTAAGCACTCTAGAGATGCAGGTTCATTTCTTTACAGCATCCTGAGTATCGCAGGCTGTGCTTAGGGGCTTTCCATCTCCTCAGATCAAGGTGCTCTTTCACAGATATGATGTTGGAATATTGTGGTGATTTAACATTTTGCGAGGTTTTAGAATGTGTCCCTTGGGTTTAATTCTCTATATTGATATCAAACCACAGACCTAGGTAAGAAAGAGCCTTGGAGTAAGAAAAACAAGGTAGAGCATATGAGAGGTGAGACCAATTCACAGAAGCCTTATAGGACTTAGAGGGAGAAGGTAAACATGTTATGATCCTATATTCCCTGGAATTTTGCAATGAATCTGTGAGGAGCTTTAAGCTGTAAAGAACTTGAAGTCAAATTTCTGTCACGTTGGAGATTTCTTTTCATGAAATGGCAAACTTTGCATACAGCCTGCTTACAGGATCACAGTGAGGACACACTCAAGTAGAGGGAATAGAAAAGTCAGTTCTTTGACTGTGGGGTCATTCTAAAGTCCCAGGGATTCAGAGAAAGCAGATGATGAAGCAGTTCCCTCTGCTGGAGTACCCTTGGCCACCTGGAATATATCCTGCACCAGTGTGACATTGCTCCAGATTACTTCAGTAATCCAATAAATGTGAATTCAGCCCTGGGGAAATAGGACTGTGCAAAAATGGAATTATAGGCTTATAAAAATCATACTTTGCTAATATTGCATCGCTCTCCCAAGAGAAATATATAACCCTGGGGACTGAAATGGGTGTGTATTTGCTACATCCGTCATTACAATACATGTAATCATGAAGAAACTCCTTCAAAAACTAATTTTCAAATAATGTCACATTCATTTCATTATGCCTCATATAAGAAGAATTCAAGGGTGCTTTTTCACAGTATTAAGTAGCAGTGGAGCAAGGTCATCCTTCGGGTATATTGGTGCCTATCTTTTCCCACTGCTCTGTCAACAGCAGTGCAGACACCCCATGGATGAGTCCTTGCTGGAGTACCAGCAGGCATTAACCAGATTAGGAGGATTCAGGCCGAAGTCCAAGGATGATACTGAGGAAATTGAAACTAGAACTTCATTGGGGTTTGGTTGGTTAGCTTGGTCATTCCAAAAGGTGCTAAATTAGCCATCCAAAAGAAGATTGTTAGTAGTTGTTCTTTGCATGCTGGCCAGCCAGAATATTCTGGACTTTTCCTCCAAGCTGTCACAGATGGGGCAAGTTAGCTCCTATATTACTCTTACCACATGTGGCCTCTCTGCATAGTCTGTTTGTAGCCTGGACCACATTGTTAGTGTGAAGTCACTCCAGACCTAATGTGCTGTGGTCCGCATGTATGAGTGTAACTGTGTGGTGCTAAAAGCAACTAATATTGATCGTGAAAGAAGAATAACTTGTTAGCTTTTTCCATAGAAGCAGAGAAGAAAAAATCAGTGCAAAATGAAAATCACTATGTTTGGTGCTGTCCTGACAGCAACAGTACTCAAAAATACCCATTGGAGGAGACAGGAAGACAGGAAGTGCTCGGTGATTTGTTTGGTCTACCGTATTTATCAGAATACATCATGCAAATCTATTAATGGTGTATACTTGCAGAGAGAGTATCAGCTAGTCATTGGCAACTCATGCTGCTCCTCAGAGTCCTAAACACATGGGGGTTTGCAGCTAGGGAACTGAGGATAGCTCTGTCATAGATGAACTTGTCTGTCATCTTATTATTGAGAGCGTTTCTCCAAACTGGGCAAGGTCTTAAGCCTCTTAAAGTTGTCTTTTTTCCTTGGGTTTTTTTCCCCCACAAAATCGTTATCCTAAAATGTTCCTGCCTCATTTAACAGCAATTACTGCTAATACACTTCCATGGTGTAATAGTGTAATGTAAATTTAGCTTGACTGCATGAGGATGCAGGGATTTGCAAGTGTTGTTGCAAATGTTGCCTGGGAATCCATATTAAGCTGTGAAGTTAAGATCCTACACTTTGGCTCCAGTAAAGCAAAAGGGCTCCTGAGATCTTCTGCCTTATCCTCCGGCCATGCCCAGCCGTGTAAAAGCTGGTTAAACCGTGGCATGTAACTGAATTAGTCAGGAAAGGGATTCCTGCTGTCAAGCAGTGGCAGGACCTTCATTTTTGTCAGAGAGATCCCATATATAAAGCAAGAAGTACTGGAGTCCAGCAAGTGCCATCTGGCCTCTTTCCGCATTGGGGTATTTGCAGGCTAACAAAGCCTGCCACAGCTCTAGCTTTAAAAAGACAAAATAATGTATTGTTAGTGGTATTTCTACTCACAACTCAACTTTTTCTTCCTCCCACCCTGAGGGCCTCACACTCCCTGTCCCAGGACTGAGGGATACAGGATGTGACCAAGCACACTCTGGCCAGATCCATCACGCTGCAGTGGTGTTTGCAACTGCTCTGCACACAGGCTGATGACAAGCACAAACACAAGGGATGGCTGAGCCTCATAGCCTTATGGCTGGGTCTGGCCAGGCTTGATGTGCTACAAGTTTCCAGGGGTATTCTGCCTTTGTCACTGACTTCAAACCCACCGGCAGGGAGGAAAAACCCCTACATGTTTGCTGTTTCCAAAGGAGAGTCGCTGCAAAAAGCATGACATGAAAAGCGATGGGGGCTACAGAGGGGAGTGTGTTCTATAACTGGTTTCACCCATGAGAACTGCTGTTTTTCCTTTTTATCCCTAAAGAACATTCCTCCATTGCTCAGGTGCAGTTCAAGGAAAGGAGCCAAAGCAGCAGCAAGCCAAGGCATCAGCGCCAGACAGACTGCAAGGTATGGTAAACCCAATTTAAGCAAAGGGAGGCCTTTTGCCTGTGTCATTGAGATCTATAATGCCCAGACGTTAGGTCACCCTGGCCTCTCTTAAGAAAAAGCACATGTTCAAGGAAAGCAGATTGTCTTGGCTGTCAGTTCCTGATTTAGCCCCTATTCAGTATTATCTGTTTGAATTTGGCTACCCCAGCCAAACCCTGCTTGGATGATTGACATTTTTATAAGAGACTAGCAAATAGCAGATGACAAATGATTTACATCTCCTGCAGATTTAGGAAGCTTTGGATTTATAAACATTTTCATGACTACACCACAGCTATCCAAATGTTTCCAAACAAAGAGAAACAGAAGCTCCCAATGAGTGAAGACCTCAGTACTAATGCATTATTTCAGAAGCCGGAGTTCTGTTATGGAACCAGCTCCAACACTTGACCTGCCTTTTGCCCTTTGCTCCCTCGCTTCACTCTTTCACATTCATTGCCCACTTCTCCTTGTTCATCCTCCTGCTTGCCCATGGGCTTTCACCCTTCGGGGTTTTAATTCAAGTGTGCAGAGACTTTTCATGCTATGTTGATTTCTCATACATTCAGAAAGCTTAAGGATGCTGTTTTAAAAAGCCTTGACTACTAAAGCAACCAGTGCATTCACAAGTCTGGGACTCTCAATGAAATGCAAGTATTTCACTTTCCATGTGACAGCCTGTTGTACCCATTCTCTCCTCCTGGTGCTTTACTGATAAACATGTTCTCCTACAAGCAAACAATGAAATAAACCTATTCCTCAGGCACAGAGCTGCACTCAGCATGACAGCATTGCTCACTCTCTGCAGTCCAGGAAACACCTTCCCATAGCCACCTTTGGAACAGTCAGACTTTGCAGGGCCACCACCCCTACCTAGGCCTCCCCATCACAGGGCTCCATATTTCCCTTGCCAACTCCATTGTGTGTCTACTACAAAATGTGCTTATCCAACCAGTTTCAGGTTTTGGACTAACACATAGGCTTGAGGTGGGGACACCAAAGGTGCCAGGTGAGACTGACTCTCCTGAATGTAAAGCCTTAAGTGTGGTGCTGCAGCAGGAGTCATGACCTGTTTCCACCTGAACACGAACCTCCCATAACCTTCCTTTCTTAAGTTCCTCATTCACTTCATTAACTGTAAGCCTATCTTTTCATATTACCTTGTCCCCTCTCCTAATCAAAGTCACCACAACCTCCTCAAAACAAGGTAGCTGGCTTCATCACTGAAATTTGTAAGTGAACTTTTTAGCTCGCGTAGTGGTCAAAACGGGAGGCAGAAGTGCCAGCATGGGAACCCTCAGGTCCTGGTATGGTGTTATTGCAGCTCGCTGCTCAGCTGTACAAAGTGTCAGGGTATTTTGTGAGGTACCCCTAAGGCACATCAGCCTTTTCTGCCCCAGGATTGTGCCCACAACAAGCTCCTGATGTTCTAGACTGGCAGAGACTGTGCTCCCAGTACAAATGCTGGGATGAGCATTTCTCACTGGCTTTATTATAGGACCCTGTGGCTATAGTCACCAAAATCCAAGCAAAATCCCTGCATTATATCTGGCAGGAACCTCTAATGCTATGCTGGCTTCTTGGGAATACATTTCCACCAGAGCAAACCTGTACCCCTTCAGACAGCTACAAAGCTCTGTGTGAATGCTCTGTTGGGAAGCAGATGGGAGTTTAAACTGTTGGATGCCATTTTATGTTGGTCCTGAGATTCTGTAATGCCTTCTGTCACACTGCCCTGGCTGCTGATGGAAACCACCTTCTCACTCAGAGCCAAAGCCTGAAGAGGGTTGCTGCAAGAGGTAAAGGATTCATCCCACTACAAGTGAATGGAAGCACCAGGGACTTTGCTTCTGCAGCCTGATTTGCCTACCACTGTATGTCAGTTTCCCTGTTGAGCTCCAAACAAGCATTCTGATGCTGAACAAGTCTACATCCAGGCACATCAGTGAGTGCCACATTAGCAGCAGTTCCTGCTCAGAGCTCTCCATCATCTCCTCAATTTGAAATTGAGATCACTACCATCTAAAATAAGCTTTTCAAAAGGAGAGAGGAATGCCTGTCATTTGGAGCGATTCTTTTCCACCTAGACCCACTAGGAGCAAGAAATGAGTTAGTGAGAGGTGCACATGTGTATGTGCACAAACACGTGCATGTACATACATGCCGTAAATAGATTTTGTTTTGAAACAGCAGTAAGGCACATTTGCCAACACATAAATTAAAGGTAAGGAGTTGTGTATTAGGCAGGAGAGCCAGAACAGAGACCTGCAGGGAAACATCAGTCTCTCATTGGAGTATAAGAAAGTCTGCTGCTTACCCAGAGCAGCTTCCTCGCTTTCTCTTCCAGCACATTTTCTGCCTTTAAAGGCAAACTGCTCCCCACAAGGGTTTGCTGAAAGGGTAAAAACACGAGGGAAGCATTCCTCCTGCAGCAATGCTGCTGGAGCCTAATCACCTTAACCGACCTCAGGTGTCTCCATGTTCCGGCTCTGCATCTCCTCAGCTCCTTCCACAAGAGCTGCTTAACCTAATTAAGGAGGAGAGGACGCCTCAACGCTGTAGCAGGCGGGGCAGGGAGGGCAGTGGTGCCTCCGTCATGGTTTGCACAGGACAGAAGCAGTCCCCATTCCTTCAGACAGGATGAGCCCCAGCTCTGCGCCCATCGTCCACTTCCCAGCAGGCAGTGCTCCCGCATGGCCCGGCCCCAGCGCCGCCCGCCCTCCCTGAGGACACGTTCTGTGGTACCTGAGGACACGTTCTGTGGTACCCGAGGACACGTTCTGTGGTACCCGAGGACACGTT
>JASSUY010030368.1:26180-50280 GCA_032466535.1 Forpus xanthops | reverse complement strand
CCTTCTCATCCCATCCCATCCCATCCCGTCCCATCCCATCCCATCCCATCCCATCCCATCCCATCCCATCCCATCCCACACCACCTGCCAAGTGAGGAAATACTGAGACAAGTAAGCTGGCAGGGAAAAGGAGCAGTGTCTCCTTTCATGCCCTAACACATTGCACAGATAAGGCAAGAAACCTTTGGGGACAAACCTGTGGGGAGCAGGAAGCGGGGAGCATCCCCCTGGGAAAACACATCCCTGCTCGGGCGGTGAGGACAGGAGCGCTCGTTACTCATGGAAAAGCCCCACAGAAGTTCTTTTCAGGCATCAGCTTCCAGTAACAAAGCCAGATTGATGGAAAAAAAGTGCTTTTATTTTTCATTTGCCAATGGAGCAGCTAAAAAAAGGACGCAAAGAATAAGAGGGGGAATGTAAAGAGTCAGCTGAGGGAGCTGGGTCCCAGGGGCGTGCAGACAATGCCTCCTGCCCCTGGGCCTTTAAGTATTGTGCTCAGGAAATCAAACAAGCGTGCTATTATTGATTCCGAGGCGGCATCGCTTTCCGTGTGTTTCACAGGGGTTTGCCTGGGCAGCCCGTGGGCACGGAGGGGGACAATTCCCGCTGAGGATGCTTAGAGCATGAGGAAGGACAGGAGTGACAGCTCTTGGGTTGGCACCGCGCATGGCGGGGGTGGGATTGGGGCCGTGTCCACACTGAGGTCCCCATGTGGCAACGGTGCCCGTTTTGGGGGGCTGAGGGGATGAGCAGAGCCACAGCTCAGCCCCACGCCCCACTGCATGGCTGTTGGTGGTTGGCCCGCGGTGGGAGGATGCTCAGTGCCTGCATCCCAGTGGACACACACCAGGATGTCCTCCTCTCACTGTCCCCGTCCTCTCTCCCTCCACGCTCCCCTCCTCCCGTCCGCCGAGCCCCGAAAGGAGCCCTTGGTATGTTGTGTGAGCTGCAGCTCAAGTGAGCTGTATTCAGCCCCGCTAACCTTGGCAGACAGACCCCGGGGAAAGGGACAAAAGGACAATTGTTTGCAGCAATTTTGCCCTCAATTGGTTTCCCCATCAGCTTGCAGAGGCGCAGCCAGCCCGGCACTGCCTGACGAGCAGCATTACATTCAACTCGTGCGTTGGGAGCGGGAGGAGGGGGGGGGATTAAACTCGGGCGCCGCTTCTTTCCTTTCCAGGCACAAGATGTGAAATGGTGGGGAGGAAAAGCGGAGCGCCGCGGGGTCCCGGCAGGACGGGCAGGATGGGGAGGCTCAGCCGCGCCGGGGGTGCTGGATGGGATCAGCTGGGACCCCCCCGTCCGACACAAGAGGGTTTCCTGTGCTCCCAAGGGAGGTGTGTGGACCCCACGTGCAGGTGATGTGTCCGTGCGCCCCTCGACATCTCCGCACGTTTGAGCTCCAGAGCAGCAGGTTTTTGGGTGCCTGCTTTTTGGCAATGGGGAACATGCCCGGGCACATCCCTGCGGAGAGAGGGCGCAGGGAAGAAGCGCCATTCCCCATCCACCTTCTGCTGTGCCACATCCTGATGCTGCGGGATACGGTGGCAGATGGATGCAGGAGCACCCGGAGCAGCGTGTCCCTGTCCCCACAGCCTCCGTGCTGCTCCACGAGGGGAACCTGGCTGCAGCACCAGGAGCAACCATGGTTAATGCAGCCCTGGAGGCCAAATTCCTTTCCTGGCCCTGATGGGTGGGAGTTGAGCTGAGGGGGAGCTGCCCAGGTCAGTGCAGTGCCTGGAGCACGGGGAGCCCTTGCATGGCACCCCAAACTGGATCTGCTGCGGCGTGGCTGGGCTCAGATGGGGCACTGACATCCAGCAGTGAAAGGGCTGGGAGATGCTGTGTATCTCCAGTGTAATTAGGTAATTAACAAAGCAAATGAACTTCGGTTTCTATCTCCAGGGTTGGATTTGGCAGCGTTTGCCCTCGTTTCGGGGCTCTGTGAGGAGCATGGGGTGAAGCAGGGTGCGTAAATGCTCCCAAGACATCCCCCCGATGCCGCCCTGCTGACCCAGGCAGGCCGGGGGCTGTTGTGGCCGCTCTCATCCACTGAAAGCCCTGACTTTCCATGAGCTCTTTGCTCCCAGCACTTGGCTGCAGGAGGGGCCGCTCCTTGGGACATCCTGCAGGCCCATGGGATGGTTTCTCAGGTCAAGACTTCTAGCATGGAGCCTTTGGACCATTTGCTCCCGTGCCTTGGGAGGCGGGAGCTCCTCTGGCTCTGCCACTGCGCAGTTTCAGACATTCACACCTGAAACCTTCTACAAACTTGGCTCTGAGCTCCTTTCGCTTCCTGGTTCTGTCCCTCTTCCCTTGGCCTGTGCAGAGGGTGAGAGGTGGGAAGAGGAGCCTTGTGCCATCCCGAGCCCATCACTGATAAAGGCTTTGGGGAGAGACAGGATCTCCCTTGCCAAACCACTCTGCATCAACAGTCAGCCCAGACTGCTTTTGCTGCAGGGACTGGCGAAGGGAGAGGCTGCAGAACAAAGGAGGAACCTCTCCACACATACCACACACAAATATTTGCTGTAGCAGCAGGAACAAAATAGCAAATTAGCAGCAAATGAGGTGATTTTGTGCTTGTCCAAGTTACCAGGTAGGAAAGTCCCAATTGAACGTTGCACTGGGCAGGTGAAAGGCATCCTTGTTGCAGCATCAGCTGTGCCAGCGCTGCTGACACCAGGTCAATGTATTCCTCCCTACCGCTTCCTTCCCCAACGGCTGCTGGTCCACCAGCTTGGAGGAAAGGCAGGAGTGGAGGGAGGCAGCTCTTGGCTGTGCCGAGCTCAGGCAGCAGCCGGCAGGGAATGCCATGGAAACCCTCCGGCGTGATGCTGAGCACCGCGTCCTCCCGCGCTGCGGCTCGGGGAAGCGAAGGGGACAATGGGGCTGGAGCGGCAGCCCCAAGCTGTCCTACTTTGCTGCTTGGCCCCATCTGTGAGCTGTCAGCGCCTGCACGGCTTCCCCCTCCAGAGTGTCTCAATGGGGCTGCCCTGGGGAGCCCATGCAGGGAAAGGCAGGGCTGTGGGGATGCTCAGGGATGGTCTCCACTCAACATGGATGGATTCAGCTGCCCCGAGGATGCTCAACCAGGCTGTAACCAGCCAAGGCGCTTTCTCGGGGCTGATGGTTCTCTAAGGTTTTTAAGCCTGGCTGGTAAATAACTCAACCCTCACAGAAAAGGGCACCTCCACCTTGCTTCTCCATCGCCAGCTCTCCAGAGCTAAGAAGATGAGGACTTTCCCATCACAGGTTCCCACTTTACCATGCGTGAGCAGACGTGGCTTGGCTCGTGTGCCCCGTGTTGGTGTTTTGTGTGGGTTTGGGGACCCGGTGGGGTTCCTCCTGCTGCTACCCAAGGTCTATGGGTGCTGGGTGCTCCCTGGGGAGGAGGCAGCGGGTGCCTGGGGGGGCTGGCACGCCCCGGCAGAGCTGTGTGGGGTGCAGCAGCACGCCCCAATCAAAGGCAGGGTTTAATTAAGATTTCCGACGGGGCGAGATAGTGCAATGAGCAGATCTGGGCCCTGTCTGACAGAGAGGGAGACTCCCTCCGTCTGCAGCGGCATGCCGCCAGCATTTGCATTGTTAAACAGAGCAGGTTTTAATTGACATCGTGCGAGGAAGGAGAACTCCCGAGGCCCTTTCATGTCTCCTGCGCAGCCCCTACCCCAAGAAACGAGGGTCACAGTGCCAGGGCAGGCAGGGTGCGACCCACTGCCTGCAGGGATGGAGCAGGGCTGTGCTGAGCTGCTCCCACTGCATGCCCAGAGCCCGGCATCGCGCAAGGGGAGCGTGTGGGGAGGTTTGCATAGGGCAGGTTTGGGTACTTAGGGTTAAAGGTGAGCAGCTCCCTCCTCGCACACACCCCTGGATGCTGGTGAACCATTTGCCCATGCACTTGGCCTCTCCCAAAGCACTCAGGTGTCCGCTCGCCCTGCATCAGCACAGGGATCCCGTGTGGATCTGAAGGATGCTCACCCGCGGCCTCCCCATGGCGTCCAGGCAGCGCCAGCAGCAGGAGGGACCCGGACACGCTGCCGGGAAAAGCCATGTGAGGAAACGACGCCAAATAAATCAGGCGGATTCATTCAGCTCCAGCTCTGCCCCAGAGAAAGGGGAGCCTGTGTGGGAGCGCCAGGCATCCACCTGCCCACAGCACAGCAGCTGCCCCGGCGCCCGCCCCGGCGCCTGCCAACCGTGCCAGCACTGCATCAATGCTGCCTTTAACAGTGCCTGCCAAGGGCCGAGCGCTGCCGCCCCACAGCATCGCCCGCAGCGCGCCATGGGGCTCGCAGGGTGCTGCGCCCCAACCCTGGCTCTCCCAGCTCCCTGCTATTGACCGGCGGCCGAGCGCCGGGCTCCTGTCCCCTCCAAGCGCTCCGGCTCCATGTGCCTATCTTTAACCACCCACCGAGGGCAGGGGCACGCAGCCCCCCACCATTTGCTCTGATTCTTGGGATGCTCCACGTTCCGCAGAGCCCGAACCCCAGCGTCACTCCCCAGGGGGTGGGAGAGGGGCTCAAGGGCCTTTGATCTGCCCCACATCTCCCCATGGTTGGATTATGGCCCCATGGACAACTGAGCCCGGCACAGTGCCCGCACAACTGCGGCCGTATCCTTCCCGGGCACCAGCAGCGGGGTGCAGGGCATTGGGAAGGGGAGAGGAGCCGCTGCTCGGTTTGGTTCCTGTTGTTCCCGTTGTTGTCCTCGTGGCTCAGGGAACTGGAGAGCCTGGGAGCTGGGACGTGCTGGGGACCGAGCCCCCCCCGCCCCGCCAGCTGTGACACCCGGAGCATGCGCCACTTCCGGAGAGGAAAATGACATAATTCATACCCAGAATAATCCCCTCCTCAGAGCAAACCCGGCCCTATCTATCTCCCTGCCGACGGCGAGGCCCCCGGCCCCTCTCCTCTCCTAATCTCCAGCTCAAGCCGTGGGAGACAGTGGGAGGCGGAGGAGAGGTCCAGGACGGTGCTATTTAAGATGTGGATATTGCAAATCAGTGCCGGGGAGGGGGAAAACGGCTCCAGAGACAACGCCGGAGTCTCTCATTACATCTGCTTAGCCGAGATTTTTGGCAGCAACATCAGAAAGGAGCTGAAGCTGCCTAATTCCTGCTTACCCCCAAAATAGCCCCGAGCAGACGTGGCCTGGAGTTGTGCCTGGGGGATGGCATTGCCAGGGAGACCCCATGTGTCCCCTCCCCAAGTCACACTGGCTCTAAGGATGGGGGGTTCATGCCGGAGCCCCCTGATCCCCGTTGCCTGCAAGGGGATGGTTCCCACCCGGGGCTGTGCCTCGTTATCTCCCCAACGAGGGGCCTGGAGCCATCCAGATCTGCTCCAAACAATCGCTTCCTTTCCCAGGCACCTTCCGAGCACAAAAGAAGAGAACAAAACCCCTCAAACAATGATAAAAGACAAAAAAGCGGCGGCGGGCGCTGCTTTCCCGGGGCCGCCGCATTTCCCTGCCGCGGGTTTCCCCGCCCCACACATCCTCACCCGGGGTTGCTCGCTCCAGTGGGGCTCCAAGGCCGTTCCCCAGCTCTGGTGAGGATTTGTCCTGCTGGAAGCCATGCTCAGACCTACGGGACCGCGCATGCAAACCCCCAACGGGCCGCCCTGGTGCTGTGATGGGGATGAATCCTGCACAGTGGGATGAATCATGCATGGTACGGATGAATCCTGCGTGCAGGGATGGGGCTGAGCAGCCGGTGTTTCACCTCACCCCCCAATCCCATACTTGAGCCCAGCATTGGGGTGACTTTACTAACGGCATCCCCTTCCCAGACATTTTCCCGGTGAGAAGGGAAAGGCTGATGGATTTATGGAGCAGATTGCCCTTTCCCAGCTGCAGGACTCCTGATGGCTCCGGTGGGAGGCAAGCAGCTCCAGGATGGCTCTGCAGTGCATCCCGCCCGCTGCACTACACTGCAGAGCACGGGGCAGGGGCTGCTGGGCAGGGCAGGGATGCGGTCCCATCCTGGATGGCTCTGCTCCCCACTGCCAAGCGCCGGTTCCCAGGGCTGCCCATCCCTGGGGAGCCCCGGGGTGGCAGATGCAGGGGCTGAACCCAAGCGATGCCTTCTGCTGCTCCATAATTCACCACAGCCCAACCAGAGCTGCCGGCGGCTGTTCCCAGGGCTGCGGTTGTCGCTGGGGACCATGCCAGCATCCGTCCCTTGCCCCTTCCCATCCCCTCAGCTTCACAATGTGCTCAAAGCAGGGTGGACCCAGGCTCTGCCCTCCTGTGAGCGGTGTCCCTGCACACACTCACTGCCGCTTCCTGCACACCCACACTGCTCCTTTCAAGGGCTAATGCCAGCCTGGGAGCAGCGTCCCCTTGCCTTGGCCATGGCTTCGCCCCACAGGCTGGGCTCTGCTCATCTCTCACTACCCAAAGGCCTGGTGCTCATCAGGCTGATTGGTGCCAGGCAAGGAGATGAGCTGCGGGCCGGGGAGCTCTGGGGCCGGCAGCCAGTGTGGGGCTGTACCCGGTGCTCAGGAAGTGAGGCTGATAGCTCCCCTTGGCCACTATCTGTGCCTCCTGCACTCAGTTCCCATGCACAGAGCAGCTGCTCAGTGCGATAGGGCTGAGGCAACCCAGGGGAAAAACACCCCCTTTCCCAGCCCGGGGGCTTTGTGCGAGCATCGTACCCCCTGTGCCTCTCCCCGTGCTTGGGAGCATCCATCAGTGTGGCCTCTGAGCTCCTTTTGGCTCAGCTCTGCCCCACGTTTTGTCCTTGGTGCCCAGGGATGAGTCCTTGGGCTGTAAAACCACTTCTGCCCCCCTCTGTTGGCTCCTGCTCCCCTATAAGCATCCTGGGGTGCAGCAATGGTGTGTGGGTCTGCCCCTGCAGAGCACTCATCTCCTGGTGATTCATCTTCCCCCATGTGGGAGCTGGATCCGTTTTGGTCGCATGTGTTCCTGCTTGGTTGTGGCTTTGGTTCTCCCTTCCCTTCACAGAGGAGGTCTATTCTGGAAGACAGGCTGGGTGAGCGGGCGAGGGACCCGGTGCTGAGGCCAAATCTCCACTTGTTTTCCCTTGCTCATGGTGACAAGTGGGCCTTGGTGGGAACAGAAGGTCCATTTCGAGCAGTAAGGGCAGCCCAGGCTGTCCCCAGCACACAGTGGAGGTGTCTGAGCAGGGAATGATGAGTGCTCCCGGCTGCTCTCTGGTATGGGATGGCCACTGCCGAGTCCATGAGAATCATGAGGCTTTGAGTAGGAGCTCTTTTCCCTGTCTGCTGCGCACGGGATTGCAGGAATGAGTGTTTCCCCTCTAATTAGAACTTTGAGCAGGGCTCTCCTGGCTCCCCGAGGCTGCAGCTCAGTGTGAGCTGGCATAGGCTGGGCAGTCCCCCATCACCCCTGCTGTGCTGTGCTGGGATCACAGGGACCACAGCCAGGCTTTTCCTATAGTTTTGGGGATCCTCAGGGAGCAGGACTGTGGCTGTGCCAAGGAAGCGGGGTTAGTCAGTCTGCAGAGGCCGGAATGGGCTCACTGAGCTGAGCTGGGGTGATGGGCTCACGTGCACCCGGATGGAGCAAGGGATGCTCCCAGCTTGGTGCTTTCCAAGGATGTGGGGCGGTGATCATCCTCCTCCAACTCACTGCCCCTCTTGTCAGGGGTAAGAATGAGTGCTCTGAAGCTGCAGCACAGGGTGGGGAGGAAGGGAGGGAGGGAGGGAAGGAGGTTCATCCGAGGCCCAGGCCAGGGCCAGGCACCAGCGTGGGGTCAGGAGCATGGCTGGGAGCCCTCAGGAGGGGAAACTGAGGCAGGGGCTGTGAAATCCGAGCCAGGTGCCCACCCCACTGCCAGCCTGGCAGCATGAGTGATGCTTTCCTTTGGTGCTGTTTGCAGGCTCGGAGGCTTTCGTAAGAGCAGAGAGGGGAAGTTTTGTAAGCACAGAAATCCTGCACGTGCCTCTTGAACCCCAGCCTGACCTCGGGGCCCAGCGGCTGCACCCCTCACTGCTGCCTTCCCCTTGCTGCTGGGCAAGCAGAGGCTGAAGTGGTCAATGCTCCATCCCTGGCAGTGCCCAAGGCCAGGCTGGACAGAGCCTTGGGTGACATGGTCTGGAGTGAGGAGGGCATTGGAAGTGGATGATCTTCATGTCCTTTCTAACCCAAACCATTCTGTGAGTCTATGAAGCACCACTGAGGCTGGCTGGAGGCAGGAAGGGTCATCCCTGCCATGAGTTTGCCAGGGCTCAGGCAGGAGGGAGAAATGCACCCACTTGGGAGCACCATTGCAGGGAGCTGGGATGTCCCAGCTCCTCAGTGCTTTGTCCCATCTGCAGGAGCCTCCTTGTGCTCCTGGGCTGGGCAGGGAGGGTGTGATGTGTGCAACAGTGCTGCTGACCCATCCGAACCTTCCTGTCTTGCAGCCAGAGCCAGGAATCTCCCCATCCCCTATGGCCATGGCTCCTGCAAAACCACCAGCCCAGCTGGGGATGTCTCTGGAGCCAGGGTTGGCTCTGGTTTGAGTTGCAGAGCAGCAGGATGTGGCCACATCCTCTGACCAGCAGACATGCGCCCCAATGAGTGCTGATGTGTACCTCGCTGGTGTAAGGCTCCTGCATCCCATCCTCCTCCCACTGGAGCACAGCACCGGGGAGCTGAGCTGTCTGGAAGGACTCAGTTACCTAATAGGAAGGGATGGGTGTGGGTGTGATAAATGTGCGGCAGATAATTTTACTTCAGGGTAAGTCAATAAATTACTAAAGAGCCTTTGATTGTGCTTTTGGTGGTGCGTGTTGATTCAAAAACCCAAGACATTTAGCCTCAATTATGTCTATTTGTGTGTCTTTCCTGCCTCTCTTCTCTGCGGTGCGGGGGAAATAACCCTGCCTTGTCTGCGTTCCCACACCTCTCCCACCTCGGCCCTGCTCCAGATTTCACTCCTGTCCTGATAACCCTTCCAGCGGTGAATGGGAGAGGATCTGCTTTTGGCATAAATCCGTTCTGGCTTTGGCCACGTTCCTGTGCTTGCTTTGACCAAAAGGACAAGGAGCAAATGCTCCCTGTGCATGAGGCGGATGTGGCCGGCAGTGGGATGTTTCATGGCTGGCCAGGGTTGTGGTTTGCCCTGTTTCCCCTCGGGCATGGTGCTGGAATGATGGGGAGCCAGCCTTGCTCTGCAGCCCCATGCAGCAGGAATGCCAGCGGTGTTTCTCTATCCCTGGCCAGACAAAGGGCTCTAAGGCTGCTTCCCCTTTGCCACCTCCAGCCCATGTGCAGTGATGCTCCCCTGGGCTCTGGCACCACTCGCCCCTTGCTGCATGTGCCGGGATCGAGCCCCTGCTGCGGCGGATTCGAGTGATGCTCAGACCACACAGGTCCCTTAAGCCGCTGAGGATTCGGCTTCAACAGTGACTTGGCACCATTGCTGCTGCTGCGTGTGCCCGGCTGCTCGGCTGGGGACCTGTCACCACGCGAGGGAACAGCGTGCAGGGCGGGAGGGCTGTGGGTACCCCTGGAGAGAAGCACTGTGCCAGGATCAGCTCTGCTCCGCGCCAGGCAATGGGCACCGAGCTGATCCCATCCCCAGGACCTCTGCCTGCCCTGCTGGCTGCAGGAACCGGCTTACAGGGGTATCGCTGTTTTTCCTGCTTCAGGAATGCAAAGTCAGCCTCCAGAGTTCATGGTCAAAGCCCCTTTTGCAATGGGCGGTGTGAGCTGTCACCAGAAACGGGCTCTTTCCATTGGAAAAATGCTGGGATTTTGCTGGGAGATCTGAGCAGAGGGTCATCAATCAGCAGGCAGGGCAGAGCTGCGGGCTCAGGGATGGGGTATGGGCTGAGCACACATGCTTTGCCATGCTGCGTTCACCAGAGACCAGCCAGGTGTGCAGCAGGAAGCAGGGATTGCCCTGGAATCCAGAGGGCATCATTTCTGTTTCCGGACTATGTATACGTGTGTCCAGATTTGACAGTGGCTTCTCAAGCAAAGAGAAGCTTGTGAAAACAAAAAGCAGTCCGAAACTGGAGCACAAGTTGCTCTGAATGAAGCTGCTCTTTGCAGCATCTCCCCAGAAGCTGTGTCAGGATCCTCCCTCCCCTCAGCCCTGGGCCTGCGGAGGAGCGCCCAGCACCTTGTGCCTTTGTGCTCTGATGTCTATGTCCGGCCTGCACAGAGGAAGCACGCACTGCCCTGCCCTCACCTCCCACCCTCCGCAGGCACTGCTGCTCAGTGCAGTTGACACACGACGCAGTTGAGTGTCTATGGCTGCTCTGGCCATCGCTCCGGTGAGGGCTGATAACTGATGGGATTAGGCAGGGCAAGGGGATAGCATGGGGACACGGCAGGGATGTGCTGTGGTGCTGCTGGCGTGAAGGGTCTGGCTCCCCTCCAGCCCCAGCACTGGACAGGGAGGGACAGGGCTGCTGGGGTGCAGGCTTTTACACTGGGAGGCAAAATGGAATCCCTAAACATTCCCAGTGTCACACATGGCTTCCCCCAAGCATGGTGCCATTGGAAGGCAGTCCCCATCCCATGGGTGCCCCTGGACAGGCGCTGTCAAAAGCCTAACACAGCACTGTGGCTATGCACAGGACTGAGCATCCACTCCAGCTCCTACAGGGCAAGTGGAAACCTGCAATGGGACATCAGCTTACGAGAGCCAGAGCAGCCCCTGATGCAAACTGCCCCAGCTCAGCCTGACTCAGTACCCCAGCACCTTCCTCATGGCAGTGGGTGCATGGAGCGGGTTCCTGACACGCTGCAGGACAGGAGCAGGCAGTGCTGGTGACGTTGTGACAGCATCACCAGCCTGGAGCAGGTCCACAGCCTTGGGCTCCAGGCACCACAAGCATTGAGTCACTCCGGGGCTATTTTTACCCCCTGGGGCAGGCTCGCTGGGTCATTCACGGTTCCTAATTGCTGTGATCAGCCCTTCCTAAATCTCACCCGAAAGGGGAAGTCTGGGAAGTAGAACTGTGCTGCTGCTGAGCCGCGGCCAGGCCCCCGCAGCACCGCACGCAGGGTCGGCTTCTGCCGCGGGATGGGAAGCTGTGACTTGCTGCCGTTCAGACCTGGCACTTCAGAGCTCCCACAGGGATGTTGTGGCTGAAACACAGACACATCACCAAGGCCACCACCAGCACAGCCTTCCTCCACCTCCTCCCCTGCTCCAGGCTCCCTGGTGCAGCCAAGCCAAGCCAGTGCAGGGGAGCTGGATGGAAAAAGCCAATTCCTGATCTCTTGCTTAAGAGCAGCGCCACACCCCAGGCATCGCAAAGGCTTCATTGAACAGTCTGTTGGCTATTTTTGTCATTGCCTCTGCCCTTCCTGGCTAGGGCTGGGACCAGAAACAGTAGGATGAGACCTGAGCGTGGATGGAGAAATGCTGGGAGAACTTGCGGGTTGATGGAGATGCTTGGGCATGTTAGCATCATGGAGCCTTGATGCTCTGGACTTGCTGGGTTGGCTCCTGGTTGGACTTCACCGTGAGTCCTGCTGATGCTGCTGGGTGATGGTGGTGGGCTGCGGGCTGAAGAGGAGATATGCAGAGCACTGAAACATTGCCATCTGCTGACACGTCCGGGCACGCAGCCTTGAACCCTGCCATGCTGCTGGTCACTGCTTGCAAACAGCCTGGGCACAGCTCCCCCAGCTTATCATCTCCGAATCTGAGCTCCGACCGTGGTGCTGCAGGTCCCGCACTGCTCATGAGCCAGGAGATGCTGGAGGCTGCTCTGATCACCCTGGAAGAGTTAATGAGCATTTACCCTGCTGCAAAGAGCGACTTCAAAGCGTGGGGGAAGCTTCCAGCAGAGCAGCCTGGTGCAGACAGAGGACAGGTCTTGGTAATTGCAGCCTCTGATGCAGGAGCTGCAAAGGATTTGGGAAAACATGCTCTTGGCTGCAAAAAGACGTTTGGATTCCCCTCATCTTTTCTCCCCCTGAGCTCCCCCCGGTGCCCTCCAGCTACAGAGCTGGGAGATGCGTGTCTTGGACTGGATTTGCTTCGTTTCAAGTTCCCTGGGAATCTGGCACTGGTGTTACACAGAAGAAGGGTGCTTCCAGCTTCCCAAAGCATTGCCAGGGTGGGCAGAGAGCTGGGAGCTCCCCCGTGCTCTGGCCTGGCTGTGCTGTGCCTCTGGAGAGCAGCCGTCAGGAATCGAGATAGAAACAGGCAGTGGGATGAATGCTTCCATGTCCCTGGAGAGGCAGGCACCAGCGGGCAGGAGGCAGAAGGAGACACTGGTGCAGGCAGGCATGTGGGAACATGCCACAGCCTCCCCATGGCACCTGTCTCCCAGCAGGATTCAGCCTCGGTGCAGGGATGGTGTCGGATGGGAGCTCAGGGACCCATCTCCACACATCCAGGTGCTCTGGCCCAAGGGCCGAGAGATGAGTTCTTGGGATCTCTTCCTCAGGTTGTCCTTGCTCCAATCTCCTCCCTCCCAGGCATGAGATGCTGCTCCCCAGCCTGCCCATGCCCTTGGGGGGCAACATGGGCTGGAGATGGTGTGTCAGGGACATGAGCAGCGCAAAGCCTCCCTGCAAAGAGGCTGCTGAAGGGGCAAACAGAGGCTGTGGGAGAAACTGAGGTTCCCTGCTTAAAGGGGGCTCATTAAAACTCAAAGTTGAGCCTTTCCCCCATGGGTCTTCCTGGAGGTGTCTGCAGATGGACACTTGCTCTAGGGCAGAAATGGCTGAGCACAGTGCTTGGGCTCCTCAAGCTGATTCACACCTTCCTCATCCTCTGTCCCATGGTGGAATGCCTTTGGAGAGTGGACTGTGCCAGGCTGGGCACTGGTGGCATCCCTAGGCATGGGGACTGAGATGGCTGCGGGAGTCTCTGCAACGCCACAACCACTTTGTGGTCCCTCCAAACCTGTGAGCACCATGGGGATCCCTGCAAAGCCATGATCAGGATCCCTGCTGTGGGCTCCAGCAGCCACTCCAAGCCCGGAGCCATCCTGTCCGTGTGGAGCATCCTGGGGGCACAGACAAACCCAGGCACGTCGCGGCCTCTCCTCCGGCAACGCAGCACATTTCCCTTCCTCTGCTTGGCCGGCGCCCTGGCAGCACCAGCAGCGCTTCACTCCTGTGTCAACATTTGGAAGAAAAGGGGGGAAAACAGTCATTTCTGTCAAGCCCTGGGAATGTGGATGTCCCAAAAACAAACAGGAGCTCTGTTTCGGCGCTGAAAGGCCGTTGTAAATCTGGTCGGCGGCCAAAAAGTGATAAAAATGATTGCTGTTCCGGCACCAGAGAAGAGGTTTGTTGGAAATGTCATCCCCACGCAGCCTCCCCCACATCTCGGGTTTATCAAAACACCATTTTTATCAGTGGCCTGGCAGGCAGCTTTTTGGCCCAGGTCCCCAGCAGAGGCCAGATACATCCAAACTGCCATTTCCAGCCCTCTTTGGGTCATCTGTTGATTGACAGTTGTCAGTCACCCCTTGTAGGGGCTGTGCATGCTCTGGAGACCAGATTTCTCCCTTCCCTGAGCTTTCTGGTGGCTTTAGTACCCTGAGGAAGAGTCACTCCATACCATTCCCAGGTACCATTCCCTATCTCAATGTGCATAGCTCCCAGCACAGGGGGATGCAGGATGCGTGAAGTGGCTGTGTCAGGGGGTCAGGCCCCATTGTTGTGGCTTTGCTGTGATTAGCCATAGCTATTCCCCAGGAAAAAGCCTCCATCCCTGGCCAGTGCAGCCACTGCCTGCCGGGCTGATCCCTGACCCTGCAGAGCACGGGAGGGAGGATGCTCCGTCCATATTTCCAGGGCTTTTTAAAGGGCACAGGGAAGGGAGAGCTATGTGTCACCGGAGCTAAGAGCCAGGCTTGTCAGGGCTCGTCCCCTGTTTATTTATGAATGGTGGCAGGTTTCCAGTGAGTTGTTTTCCTGGTGTAATATTAAACTCCCAACCTTTTGTTCCAAGGCATCGCCCTGGTTTGGGTACAGCATCCCCAGCCCCAGCTCCCCATCTCAGCCAGGGCGCATGGAGCCCTGTTCAGGGCTGAGCAGGCAATGTCTGGGTACATGTGAGCACACGAGGACATCTCAGTGTCCCCTCTCTCCTGCACAATGGGCTGGGGCTTTCTGGGTGAAATCACTTCAGGTGTGGCCTGATGGGCTCCCTCACCTTGGGTCAGTGCTGCAGTGGCAGGGATGGGGGACCAGCCAACCCCTCCGGCCATGAAGAGGATGTGCACAGGCTGTTGCACTCGTGTATCTGCAGATCAGCTCCCTGAAAAGAGAGTGGTTTAAAGGTGGGTATAGATGTTTCCTCTGCTCCAGCCCTGCTGAGGGTCTTTGCAGAATCATATCCCTCACGGACAGCTTTTGGATCTGCCAGCAAACAGCCTGAGGGCTGGAGAGGGACCAGAGCAGGGTTAAACCATGGTTGTGCTGATGCTTGAGGGCAGCGTAAGGGCCTGCCCTGCCCGGGGCTTTGAGCCTCACCTCTGGGCAGAATGCACCTCTTTGGACTCCCCTCCACCACCACCCCACAAACACCCCCTTCCCACGAGAGCCTGGCTTGAGGAGGGAGGACACGAGCTGGGATCAGGCTGGGGTGAGCGCACGGCCATGGAGGAGCACGCACATCCCCAGTGCCGGGGGGCTGAGCACCGCTGCCGCCGGGACGTGTCCGGACACAGCGCTTCCCTGCACCGCTGCTCCGCAGGATGAGAAATCCCACGGTGCTGAGCGTCCTCCTCCCAAGGGAGCGGCACAGGGAGCTGGCAGGTGGAGTGCCCACGGGCATCATTCCCCATCCAAACCCACACGTGTCCCAGCTCCGATACGGAGGAGAGAGCAAACCTCTGCGCCCGGGCGGAAGCATACACTTGTGGGAGCGCCAGAGGCAAGAAGTGCGTGTCCTGCTTCCAGGATGCGTGGTTGTCACTTTGCATGTGCTCAGATATAAATAACGATAGGAACCACAGGCAGGTTCCCAATTAATTGATAGAGCATCCGATTACCGGGGAGATTCGCCTCCCCTTTTCCTGGAGCATCCGCTGCCACCCAGGGAAGAGCAGCCGGAGGCGCAGCAGGGCTGGGCTGCCTGGCTGAAGGTCTCCTTGTCCCCCGTGGTGGCTCTGCAAGGACACTGATTTCGAGGCAGGCTGTGCCTTTTTGGTTCAACCCCTGCTGTCTGTGGCTCAGCTTCAACTTCATTCAGGAAAACCTCCTTCTTTGCAGTTCCAGCCTCACCTGAGGCAGACACAGAGGTCTGGGAGGGATCGAATCCCCTCCAATCAGCTACATCTGCTCCTCGACAGTGTCCCATTAGAAGCACGATGCCCAGGGTGTCTGGGCAGTGGCGGCTGGGGTGGACTCTGTTGGGGGACCCCGGGAAAGCTGAGAGCAGGGAGAGAGCTGGGCTCCTTTGGCCTTTATTCTAATGATAATCAGGCTGAATTCCTGTAGACAACCTCAAGGGATGCAGCGCTGAATAGCAGGCAGGGAGATTTCCCAGAGAGCTGTGCTTGCTTTTTGTGTTCTTCCCTCTCCCGAGGGAGCTGCAGGGGCACAGGGCCCTGCTGGGGTCCCGTCCTGCAGCTCCGGCTCCCCCCAAACCCACTGCACAGAGACAGCATCTCTGGAGCACATGGTGGCTCATGGGCTGCAGCAGGAGCTGGCTTATGCCCGGACATGTCCCACAACCTGCTAGGAGATGAGGGCTGCGCTCCCTGTGCTGGTTTCTGTCTTCTTAGCTGTATGAAAGGAGCCAAATGCTGTGTCCTAGAGCATCCCAAGTAGGGCCTGGTTCTCCACAGCCAGCTGGAAGATACCGTTCTCCAGGACTGACCTCTCAGCCCATGCTGGAGCTGTTGTAAACGCAGGCAGCCAAAGTGAGGGGGGAACTTGGGCTGTGCTGTGACCCTCTGATCCCCACAGCATCATTGCTCAGAGCTGAGTGGAAAGGTTATTTCACTGCCTAAAGAAGCAACAAGCTGTCTCTACTGCTTCTTTAATAAGAGTCCTTTTCTGTGGCTGGCCCCGGATCCAGCAGGGAAGCTTCTTGGGGGTCCCTGCAATGATGTGAATACAGACCCATAGGTGACTTGTGACTTCAGTGCTTTGCTTTATTTGCTTTCAAGCTCCCTAGTTTTGAGTGTCCATCCTCACCAACCTGCGGCGCAGCCAAGGACTGGGGCTGTGCATGGAGATGTGCATGGGTGAGAAGTTGGGGTGCAGCCCTGCCCTGGGCATGTCACTGAGCACCCGTGGGCAGCGCTGTGCCGAGCACGTGTGTGCAAGCCTGAGCCTAGGAACCTGCCACGGGGGGGATGGAGAGCCCAGAAATCCCAACTTCACCATAAAAATATCAATCATCTCCAAACATTCGTGCGCTGCTCAGCCTTCCCTCCCTGCCTGGTATTTTCTCACGCTCTGAAGCCAGCAGCAGGCATTGGGAAGCAATGTTGGAACTTGCCCTGCCGTCCCATCCAGGCCGTTTATCTCCACCATCGAGCCCTAGAGCTGGAAGAGCTGCAAGTAGGGGCAAGGCACGCTCCTGCTTGCCGCTTTCCATTGCGTCACTTCGACACGGGCTGAGCGAGCGCCCGAGGGGCAGATCCCACACACAGCACCCTGCCTGGTCCTGCAGAGCACAGCAGCGTCCTGGCAGCTACCTGCTGATTGACAGGACACAGGGACCCTGCGGATACACCTGAGCATCCCTGGGAGCCCTCCCTTGTCAACAGCCTGCAAGAAACCAGTGTGTGAGCGCTCTGTGCCCCTCCCAACACTCCTCATGTTCAAGGGCCGCACTGCCAGACAGACCCCAGATGCGACCCTTACTGTCTGACGGGAATGGGAAGCTGGTTGGGAGGCACCTTTGCAGCCCAGGCCTGGCTGGATGCTTCCACTGGGACAGTGAGGATGGTGACACTGCTGCCTGGGCTGGGATGCTGAGGCACCTGCTTCGGTGCGGATGGCACAGCCCTGATGTGGTGTGCTCAGTGTGGGATCCTGCTCGGAGCGAGCCTGGTTAATTAAAGCAATTAGGAAGGTGCTCCTCACCCCTCCCTCGCCGGCTCCTCTGGGATCTGATGGGTTTGGCTGCTCCGCACCCTCCTGCTGCTGCCACGCTCCCGGCCCCAGCCACCGGCCATGGCTTTGAACAGCAAAAGCCAAGATCCCTCCTCCCAGCCTTGGCGAGCACCGGCCTGCAGAGCCCCGGCCCTTCCCCTGGGGGCTTGGCCAGCATGCCTTGGTGCTGCCTGGCGTGGCATGGCTTAGCATGGCATGGGGTGGCACAGAGTGGCACTGCACCACCCAGCCATGGTGTGGGATGGAGCAGTGCAGCTCTGGATTTGCCTTCCCCGTCACAGCCTTGGCTGAGGCATTTGGTGCCCTGCCTGGGCCACATTGCCACCAGGACCACAAGTCCCATGAATCTGATCCTTTCCCTACTCCACTATTCCCAAGCCAAAGAGATGTCCCATCCCTCATCTCCCAGGGAAGCTTGTGCCTCCATCCGGGAGCCTGGAGTCTGGTGGCTCAGTGGCAGGGGTCCCTGCCAGATGGATCCCCTGTTCACAGAGAACCAGCCCTGGGCCCTGGCCAAGAACAGCTCTTATCAGTGTGGGAAACGAGCTCAGCAAAGCACTGTGTGATATCGCAGCAATTCCTGGCAGAGCTGCCCAGCCATGGACACTGTGTCTGTGCCACGGGAGGGCAGAGCTGCCATGAGCCCCAGGGGACAGCAATGCCATGCTGCATGGGAGCTGGCATGGATGCAGCTGGGGTCACCAGAGGCTCAAGGCATGAAGCAGAGCCAGGAGCAGCAGAGCCAAGACAGGAAACCAGCCTGGTTTCCTACGCACTTCTCATTCAGACAGTTTCTCCTGTGGGGTGCTCTGCTGTCTAATAGGAGCTCCTGTGCTCTTTCTGTGAGGTGACTCCAGCAGCGACACCAGTAGGACTTCTCTTGTTCCACCACCTACGTGCACAAAACTTACTGGCAGCAAACAGCTTTGAGACTGTCACGTTGGGTCAGAGAAGGTTGGGTTTGGCCACGGATGCTCCTTCACAGATGGGGTGCAGGGGCAGCTCGAGGGCTGGTGCTGTGGCCGAGAGGGCAGGAGGAGGCTTGTTTGGGTGTGCAAACCCCACACAGGCAGAGGAAGCTTCTCTTCACAAAGGCGAACATTAAAATGTGCTCTTTCAGGACCAACAAAGCCGTTTTTCTGCTTTGATTTCAAAGGCAATTTAGAAAAGTGGCAATCCCGCTTTTAAGGAGGGTTGCAAGGTGAGAAGCTCTGTTAAATGTCAAGCCACAGACGGCTGGTGTTGAAAGTGTTAAAAGCAAATGCTCCGGATACTTGTCTTTGGGCAGCCAAGTACTTGTTTTTCTAACAGAAAGACTAGTTGTGTTTCAAAACCACCAGAATCCTCTTGCTCCCCTGGGCCTGGATGCAGTTTTAGCGCAGGGATGGGTTTCCCACCCTTGGAAATGACAGACCTCTTGCAAAAAAACCACCCTCTAAGCAGTAAAAAACCAGCAAAGCTGCAAATTCTGTTGGCTGCATTAATTTCCCGTTTTGGTCATTTCCTGGCTCACCCACGGGGGAGTTTGTGCGAGCAGCATCCCATCCACACAGGGCAGATCACGGGCTCTGCTGGGAAGTGGTGGCCGGTGGGGCCGGCTCAGGGCTGCTCCGATGCAGCATCCACACACCGCATCGGCCACCTCGCCTTGGGGCTGCTGGAAATGGGGAGCTGGGATTTGATGGGCAGGAAGAAGGAAAAAAGACACCATCTCCAACCTGGGCTGTTTTGATGGCAAGAAACCAAATGTCCCTCTGCATCCTGACCTTCATTGTGTGGGGAAGGAGGGAGCTCCTGAGAAAACGTGATAAGCGTTACCAGCACCCGGGGTCGGCACCGGCACCGGGCCTGAGCCACGCGTGCCAGCGCGTGCAGTGAGCTTGCCCGTGCTCAGCAGCAGGGGAGCGGCGGGTTCCTGTGGCTGGGAATGGCAGCGATGGAGCCAGCGGGACTGCGGCAGGGAGAGGGGATGTAGGAGAAGGGAAGAGCCTGGAACGTGGTGCCCAAAGAAAGCAGAGCTCACTGGAGGAGCCAGGACCGGAGAGCTGGGCGATGGAGGATGCTGCTCTAGGGACCTGCAGTCTCTCTTCTCTGTCCCCAAACTGGGGGTGCCTGGGCAGGACAGGGTGGAAATCACTCCCCGGGGGCTTCCCGCACATGGGACCCTGGTCCTGAGGGTGCAGTGCTGGTTTAGAGGAGCCCTTTCCCCCTGAGGGCTGGGGGACACGCTGTGCTGTGCTCCAGCATGCCAAACGGTGCTGTTAGTGCAAGGCTTAACTGAGTGTGCTAATTCGACATCTGGTGATTTGCTTGGATAAAGAACCTGTTTACATTCACCTTCCCCCTGTTTGGTTTGCGATAGGAGCAGAACAGCCGGCGCTGCTGCGGGTGCCCCGTTCTCAGCAGGTTCATGGGGGTTTCCGATGAGAAAAGCAGCGATAGGGCTCAGCCCTGGCACTCACCCATCCAGACCTTCTTTCCCTGGGACTTTTTTCCCCTTATGTTTAGCCTTTGCCTCATCTCAAATAAAAAAGACTGATTTAAACCCTCTTGCAATAAACTGATTCAAACAGAAGTCGGTCTGAAGCACCCTATGATGGGGGAGAGGGCTCCAGTTATTTGCTTAATTACGGGGTTGTGTTTGTCGAGTACTTGTGGGTGAATTGTTTGCAAATAACAGGTGAGTTTATTCATGCTCAGAGCCCTGAGCCCTGAGATTAGAGCTGGGCTGGGAGATAGGAGGGTGCCCAGGGCTGTGGGTGACCTCTGGGAAGTCCCTGCTGCCTGGTCCTGGAGGGCTCGAGGGGCTGGGGTGAGGGTGCTGGTTCCCTTGGGAAGCTGAGTGCTGAGGCCTGCAGGGATGTGGTGCTGGTTTGCTGGAGCCGGGGGCCTTGCACGGTTCGGTCTCAGTCAGGTGCAGTTTGCTCTTTCATAAACTGCAGATAAGGATTTACTACTTTATGGAGTCCCTGTGTAAAATGCAGTCCATTAAAGGGAGTGTATGGAGGCTTTGGGAAGCCTGGATTCAGCACATCAATCTGTGCCACTCACTCCCAGGTGGTTCCAGACCTCCTGCATGTCCATGGGAGGTAACACATCTCCTTAGGACTTCTTCCCCACTTGATGATGCAGATAAGGGCAATTTGGGGTGTGGGAAGGAGGAATGGCTGCCAGGTGCTCAGCTGATGCAATGGTGAGAGCTGGTGGATTCAAGTTTAGAGGTGTCAGATGTTCAGAGTTGGGATGGACATGGGATTTGCGTGACCACAGCCTGCTGTTAGTTATGTCCCAGGATTGGAGTACAGATACCTCCCTAGCACATCCACACTGATGGGAATGTCAGCTGCCGTGTGTGCAAGGAGCAGGGAAGTGACACCAGGCAGGGGGATGCAGCCCCAGCCAGAACAAACAAAGTGCAGGAGGCAAACATGTCCGTGCAAACACCCTGCTCCCTCTCCAAGGGCTGCAGATAGTGGGAGTCCAGGTGTTCGGATGGAAAAGTGTTCTCAAAGTTTCACCCATGAAGAAATCCCAACATTTGCAGCCTCCACACCAGGGAAGAGGCGCTCCTAAAAGCGTGACCGTTGTTCTAGGGCTGTGTCAGGACTCTGGAATGGGGATGGAGGCCAAAGCGATGAGTACGTGAAAGGGCAGCATTGCACATCTGCACCTCCTGCCCTGCTCCTGCAGCAGCTGCCCAGACCCCGCTTGGTCAAGCCCAAGAGAGGCCCGCAGTGGTGTCGGACGTGGGGTGCTTGGGGCAGGTGCTGAGCCGGGATCAGAAGGAAGCTGAGCTGGCGCAGGGTGACTCAGGGCCAAGTCACGCAGCACCCACTTCACCCCGCCGGCTCCCTTCAGTTGCTGCTGCGCCTAAGCCTGCGCTTGCACATAGTGCTGGGGGTGCTATGGAGCCGGCACGGAGCCACGGGTGATCCCGAGCCATGATCTGGAGTGTGGGAAAAGCGCAATCACTGCAAACAATCAGAGGCAAAGCCGGCAGCAGCACGCAGCGAGCCAGTGAGGAATTCGGAGGCGCATTCCAGCGGGGATGACAGGAGGAGGGGCCTGGAGCGGGGCCGGGAGAGCAGGAAAACATGCTCCGATTTGTTTTGGTCCTTCTCCCTCGGTGTCACACCCCGCCTGGCTTTCGAGTACAGCCGATGGGTGCTGCGAGTGATGGCACGGCCCGGGGCTGGGATGTGCTGAGCCCCGGCTGGGCACAGCTCTGCCCTGCTGGTACCAGGGCCACTGGAGCTCTGCCTTCCCTCCTGTGCCTCAGCTGTGCCTCTTGGGACAGGAATCTGGGCCATGGGGATCCAGTGCGTGGCCAGACTCCTCGGACAGTGCTAAGGGCCATGGCCAATAAGCCATGTGCCAGAAGCCACCCGCATGGCTCCATCCACCGGGCGCGTGTTCTCCTCCCACCAAGGATGCTGACTGGCAAGCTGCTTCCCCACTCTGGGCCTCAGTTTCTCCTTTAGTGCCATTAGGAGTATGAAAACTGCACCTCGGAGATGAACAAAGCATGGGGCAGGGTATGGTGATGGGGCAGGAGAGCGGGTGGTGCTGGGTGCTGCTCAGGCTCCATGAAAGGACCTGGGTTGCATGGTTTTTTCTGTGTGGGCAGCTGGCAATCACTGACTTAGCCCTACCGAAGCCCTGCTTAGGTTGTCAGTGTCCACTCACCCTCCTGGCAAAGGAAGGTGTGGGGCAGAGCCGCATCCTTGGTGCCCATCTTCATCCCACCCCACCAGCATCCTCCTCCCTTGCACAGGCAGTGGGCAAGGCTCCGTCAGAGGCACAAGGGAGGGATAAGTCAGTGTGCGGGGTGCCCTGTGCTGTATTTCTCTCTTTGCTTCAGGCAGAGCTGCCATCCGGGAGCTAAAAACATTCAATTGTTCACTGATGCTTTCCTTTGAAGCCCTCATTCATCCTCCAAGGTCTGTATTGATTGGGGACTCCTGGAAAGCATCTGCCCTTCTCTGCCTTCATCAATGACTTTCCCACATTAATCCACCTCTTCCCTTGATAACCACACTAATTACTCGCAGCTAAATTGACTCTGGCAGGTCACTGGAGGCTGGGAAGAGCAACCTGCTCTGCGGCCTGGTGATGCTGAAAGCCGCAGCTCTGCCCAGTACCAGGCCCCAGTGCTGGAGGGAGCTGGTCCTACTGGGAACATGAGCCCCGCAGCTCGGGGCTCCCCGTGGGGCAGGAATTCACTGTCTGCTGCTGACCGAGGTGTTTGCTTTCCAGTTTTGAGGCTCTTGTGCCTCCAGGCAATGGCTGATGACTTCGCATGGATGGGGACGCTGAATCCTGCCTCTCATCCAGAAGGGAATGTCTCCACTTGTGAACCCCAAGCAGCAGAGGTCAGAAACCTGCCCTAGGGACCTGTTCAGGGGGTGAAAGCCTGAGGACAGGAACTGCCTCAACAGCCGATGGAATGGGAAGAACACCTCGAGGGAAAGACGGGTTTAGTCTCATCTGGGATCGGGTCGGCAGCTGTGGGACAGCCCCATGCCCTCTGCAGGGGTCTGTCACGTACCCATTGGCTTTCTGGTGCAGGCTGACTTCCTTGCCACATTTGGCTTGTTTTCAGTGTAGAGAATTAAGACATACATCGGTCTGGCAAGGAAGGGTATTTTATCCTGCCAGTGAGGCTGCTCATGACCCACAGGATGCCAGCTTTCTGCAGCGGGGCTCCCTCAGGGAAATCCTGCTTGCATCTTCTACCTCAAAGCCCATCTCCTGTACTCCCCAATTAAGTGTATTTTGCTCACAACTTTAATGTATATCACGGGCAACCCAATGGCTGGCAGCTGAGCACGGCCTGTGCTGAATCCCTGAACCAGGCTGCAGTGCGCTCAGATGTGAGGTAGAAAAGAGGCAGAAAGTCAGGCTGGCAGGAGGAAGGTGATGGTGTGTGTGCACAAGGAGCTCTTCCGAAGACAGCGCATGGCTGAGGTCCTGACAGCAGGAATGGTTCCACAAGGAGAGGCTCGGTGAGGGGTACCATGTCTGTATTTACTCATGGGTGATTGCCCCACGGGCAGCCCACATCCCCACGAGATGTCCTTGGTGATGGCAGCAATGCCCCGTACCTGGGTAAATACCCATGGGTGAGGAATGGTGGATGAGCAGTGCTGGACCATGGGGTCCCCCAAGCGCCATCCTGACCCTCTTCATCCCTGCGGAGCAAGGGCAGCCATGCCCGCCCCGGCCCTTCCAGTGAGGGAATGGCGACCGAGGAGGCCGCAGCACAGCCACGATCACCTCTTTGTCTCCATGGCAAGACACCAGCGAGATCCCCTTGCTTGTGGCTGGGTCTGGGTGGCTCTGGGGTAACGGCAGAGCCTGGGGAGGTGAACGCTGACCTCCGTGCTGCCGCGTGCCATGCTGCTGCCATGGTGTGCTTCCCGCCATGGAGGAAGTCATCCTTCTTTGTCACGGCTTGTGCTCCCCGAGCTGTGCTGGGAATGAGGGGCAGGATGGAGCTATGGAATCACGGAATGGCTCTGGTTGGAAGGGACCTGAAGATCACCCAGTTCCAACCCCTGCGTGTCCTCCTGCTCACTGGAACCGTGTGGCCGTGCCTCATGGCGGCTCTTTTACCACAGGACTCTCCCGCCATGACGGGAACGTGAGCTGGCTCCATGGCAGCTTCCACTGGTGCCTGTGGGGACGTGAGGTGCCATGGCAGCACGGGGGCTGTGCCAGGCACCTCCATCAGCCTCTGTGGGTCCCCAGGACACCCTGTGGGGCAGCGGACCCCCATGCTGGCCCCACGGGCCTTGGCTGCCATTCCTGAGGTGGCGCCGCCATCTAGTGACATGGAGCCGGGCTGCCCCGCGGGAGCCAGAGCGGGAGGGTCCTGTCCTCCTTGTGTCTGTTCCCGTCCCTGCTCCTGTCCTCATCCCTGTCCTCATCCCTGCTCCTGTCCTCATCCCTGCTCCTGTCCCCATCCCTGTCCTCATCCCTGCTCCTGTCCTCATCCCTGCTCCTGTCCTCATCCCTGCTCCTGTCCTCATCCCTGTCCTCATCCCTGCTCCTGTCCCCATCCCTGTCCCCATCC